>WOVY01006520.1:0-97500 GCA_013436015.1 Rhipicephalus annulatus
GGGTAGCTTTGTTTTTGTTGTTGACCTGGCAAGTCACTGTACGAAATGTAAGCTCCAGTGACGTTCCCATTCCAACGACTCCTCGTCATTTTAAGCCCGCCCTTTCTCCTGAACCTTAAATCATGCGTTTAGTAACTTCTACTGGATCCCTGGAGTTAATTAGAGAGTATCTTCGTAAGCTCTGATTCACCGATGACATTGCATCGTTGAGTAACTCAGGGTACGAATTACATATCATGATTACTGGACACAAAAACCTGAAGAGTAGGTCTGAAAATTAATACGCGTAAAACTAAATTTTCAAGCCTTGGTAGAGAAACATCGCTTTGTGATAAGTGGCGAGACATTGGAAGTTGTAAAGGAATATGTCTACTGGGGCCAGGTAGTGACTGCAGAGCCGCACCATGAGAGTGAAATAACTAGAATAAGGATGCGGTGGCGCATATTCGGCAAGCATTCTGAATGGTAGGCTGCCACTATCCCTCAAGAGGCAAAGTATATAACAGCTTCATCTTACAGGTACTTGCCTACAGAGCAGCAACCTGACGACTTACAGAGTGGGTTCAACTTAAATTGAGAACTAGGCGGTGAGCGATGGAAAGGGTAATGATAGGTGTAACCTGATGAGACGGGCAGAGAGCACCGTGGGTTAGGAAACTAACGATGGTTAAGGATATCATAGTTGAAATCAAGAAGCAATGGACATGATCCGGGCACATAGCGCGTAGCCAGGATAACCGCTGGTCGTTGAGGGTGACTGACTAAATTCCAAGAGACCGAAAAGTGCGTGGGCAGATCAGCAAGTGACCAGCGATGCAATCACAGGCGGTTTTATTCCCTTATTCTGTGCTTTTCACCGCCATTAGTCGTCTGCGATTGGACCAAGCGTCGCAGGTGTGCTTTGCCACAATAACAATGCGCTTAGCAGTGCCCCTGCAAAGCGGGTTTTGCCTGTAGCCTTTCATGCTCTTGCGCGAAGCGTACCTTCGGCAGACGTAGCTATGGGACGGCAGGCGTAGCATCCACGTCACCGAAATTTGCCGAAGACTACATTTAATAGAGATATAGTGGTTAAGAAGGAAGGGTATTAATGTCTACCAGTCCAGGATAACGTATTTGCTACTCTACATGTGGGAGCGGGATTGGGGAGATTGAAAGAATGACAGGATAGGGGGAGATAAAGATGGCGCACCACACAGCACATACTTAAGCACCTAGTTAGTAAAAGTTCATCACTCTGGCGTGGAAACTTGAGATCGCTATTACAGCTGCAATAGTTAGTCATTTAGCTTATTGATTTCAGTTTCTCAGCATTTTACCTCTCTGCACGAAGAACAGTCGCCTTGTGCTTGCTGCTTTTGCCAACTGGGAATGGGCGTTTTTCATACCTTCCACCTGTCTCGATTTGCCAGGGAGGCTTACAAACTTTAAGCGAGCCCTTTGACTGCACAGCACGGCTACAAATCTTCCTGAAAGTGTCCTAGCGCTACCGTGAAAAAAAAATAATAAAGGGCGAGACCATCGGTTCTAATTTTTTCTGATCGTCTACGCATGGCTTGAGCTGCTTTGGCCGCAGCACACTAGTGTCAGGCAAAAAAGCGTGGTAAGATTTTAAGGGGCTATTGGGTGTCAAGACGCACAGCATATTTTGTCCCTTAATTACGCACGTGTCGTGTAATTGTGAGTGCCGACATGATGGCTGACGCCGGATACTTTACTGGTAATTATTCGTTTATGACGTCACCCTGGCCCCGAGAAACAATAAGTTAATACGTACATCAGTTTTCTTTCGTGCACCATTTCCATCATCTTCTCTGTGAATCTCCGGAATCTTGAGTGCGCCATGTAAGCAGGTATGAGTGTAGTTGACATGCTGTGTTAGTACGAGTGGTTCGGTCAAAGTGAGACATTTTCATTCGAAGCATGATTTGGGAAAACCAGTACAGCTCAGCTTATCGCATCTGCGTGAAAAAAAAACGAAGGACACACTGCGCAATACGATCAATTTTCTTGTGCGCTTCTTGTTTTCTTAAGCGTGCATAAGTGTGCACGGTCATCGGACGAAAATGGCTCAATAACAAACACAACGTGAGTAATGTCAGTCATGACTAATTTGCAAATATTTCGTCATAATTAGAAAGTGTGATGGACCCAAGTATCATCATAGCTGCCGAAAATATATTTTTATTGGCGCCAGTATTATGTGTAGGTCATTAGTTAAAGAGACACTAAATAAAAAACGATTTTTTGTGTATTTTAGTGATATACAATCTGACAATCCCGAAAACACCCCTCTTGCCGAGAGATGACGCTCGGTAAGTGAGAAAATGCCCGAAAAAATAAATGTGGGTGGAGACGCCCCTGTGAAATTCCCGCACCAAACATTGTGACGTCATAGATTTTGAAACCTCTACTGGGTGCTGCGTAGATTATAGTCGATAAAAACGAAGTGCGTTGTCATCTGTAAGTGCCATCAATCTAGCATGCGAATTTTCAGAAAACTTCGATTTCATTGATTCATAAGTGGTGTTTAACATCCCAAGACCACCATATGATTATGAGAGACGCTGGTTTTAGAAAACTTCATCGAGCTAATGTCTCGTAAATGCAAAAAGTACATTTTGAACTTTTTTTTTGACGTCGTGCGTGGATCTTTCGGCGCGAATTCAAAGAAATGACACTTCAAGCCTTCATCTCTTTCGCTAATAATGAACTTATGACAATGAAACGTATGGCATTAGAGTTCTCAAAATACAGTTTATCAATCTAAACAAGGTTATTCTTTCTTTTTAGTGTTTCCTTAAATACAAGAAGATTCTGTGTGATATACTGTCTCGATTAAAATTTGCATTTAACAACTGTAACCGATTACAGGTATTAATAAAAGAATCACAGTGAAATGTGTTAGCGAAACACCTTCATATGTGTTTGCCAAGTAGTCTGGACTGGCGCGGCATTGTCAAATCTTTATATTCAGTGATTTTTTACGGAGTAGATCTAATGTTGCCGGTAAGGAAGGAGACCTTATTAACTTGCATCTTACATCGTAACTTCGCAAATACAGTTTGGTCTGACGCCACAGATTCTGAAGTACTTTCTGGTCCTGTTCTGCTTTGTATTCGGTTGCCTCCTCGTTACAGTGCACTCTTTCTTAGACAATCAACTTATAATAATCGTCGGTGTCTAACGTCTAAAAATCACCATGCGATTATGGGAGACGCCTTTGCGGAAGGGTCCGAAAATTTCGACCACCAAGGGTTCCTTTATGCGTGCCTAAATCTAAGCGAATGGACCTCAAACATTCATGCATCCATCAAATATGCCGCAGCTGCGGCAGGGATTCGATCCCGTGACCTGCAAGTCAGCAATCGAGCTCCATGAGTCTTAGACCACCGCGGCGAGCCTCGTACAATCAACTCATCTAAGCTCGAGTCGACTCTGCAAGGATCGATGACGTCACGGATAACCGAAGCAGAGACTCGAGGATGACGTTGCCACCAGTCATTTACCTTCGCGCTTTGTTTCCGGCGGTAAGTGAGCTGCCACAGTAGCATTCTTCACCATTATCACAGATCCATTTAGTATACTCACTTATAATGCCTGGCAATTTGTGTTATGGGAAGTCGACAATGAAGGATTATCGATCTCGTAAAACATTCATCAACGAATGGAAGTAGGAGGGCGCGCGTGTCGAAGGCAGGGTTACCAACAATCTCGGATTTTGCGGGACTGTCCCGACTCTTCATACAGCGCCCCGAGTCCCACAGTGTCCCTTTCGGGTCTGCTTTTTGTCCCGTATTCATTTCGGACCGTCAGTTCATACATTTTTATGCCATCCGACGGACGCGCAACAACACACTACACGCTACGCACTCAAAAAAACCACCAGGCCTGTGCGGAACGCGCAGCACAACCATGGGGGAAAGCTGGATGAGTGGCCCTTGAGAACATTTTTTAAAACATTCATTGGGTAACTGCTACGAGTGCACTTGCAGGGTACCCACTACAGCGTTACTCATCATATTTTTTTCTGTTATCGAGATGCATTCATTGTGCCATCCTCCACTATGCCATTCTTCGGAGAAACGTGATACGCACTACCCACCTGCACGGAATGTTTTGCATTCTTTTTTTTTTCATGCTGTGGCTGACGACGATGAAGAATTAGGCCTGAAGCTGTTATTTATAATGGGTTGGAGCATTTCACGACCTATTCGTGACGCAATTCACAATGCGTGACGCCTCCTGGTCGTTCCTTTGCTCTTCCGAAACGCTTTAGAAGCGATATTAAAGCGATTCCTTTCGCGACATCAAGCCTGCCTAAAGGTGATTCGCCACGGAGTTTCAAGCATGCACCGGCGTGGCTCAGTGGTCACAGTGCTGGGCTGGCACGCAGAGGACCCGACTGCCAATTCCATTGTGTCCCTGGTGTTGTTGTTTTTTATTTACTGCAGTGTTTTTCCTTATTTCGAGCAATAGTGGTTACGGATACCGGTGGCTAGTAACGGCAAAAGTTAAATTGGTGCTGGCTAGTAAATGTATGCCGCCAATGTAGCGAAAAACGGTGGAAACAAATACGCGCATTTACTAACTTATTCCTAACATTTTTTTTTTCTAAGAGAGTATATAGAACACGAATTTCGCATGAAGCAATCATGCAGTGGCTAGCGGTGGCTGCAAGCGGCTTGGGTCATTTTGCCTGATGTTCTGCGTGAAGTGCAACAATACTTTAAAAGTACGTCCTCCAGAAAGAGGAAGTGTTGTGAATATCACGTAGTCAGTTGAAGTATTGCTTCAAGAAGCCGCCGTTATAAAACGATGAATCTGTCTTGAAGATTGCGCAAAAATAAAGCCAATTTTGTCGGGTCCACGTGAGTTAGTGCAGCTCACCCTCTTCCTTCTCGTCCCGACTTGCTTTATTGAAGAGTTGGTAACCCCAGTCAAAAGGTGCACACGTCACCTATATATGGCAAGCCTCACCGTTTCCCACCAAAGACTCCGGATGCCCTAACGTTGCAATGTGTGTCAAGAGGCTAACACGTAATGCAATCAGTAATAGTTCGTCGCTAATGGTGGATTCGCAAAAGGCTTCGTGTGTCGTAAATATGGTCTTTCGTTTCCAGCCTCCGGAAGCGAGAAACGGGAGCAGGGGATAGGTCACTGAATTGTTACACGAAGTCGTGTTTACGTCATAGATCCGAGACGTAAACTGCGCAACAACACAATCGTAGTATACCCGCGTCTTTACCTATTCCAGTGTCTAGATTTATCGTCTATGCACCCGTGGGGTCTGTTGCAAATCTTGTTCCGGAAGACGTACGTCATGGTTTACGTGCCACGCGCAAGGCACTTTCGTTCTTGGCAACGTGCATCGGACGCGTGCTGCCTGCCGTATATGGCAGCCGACATACGGATACGGATGTGCATATATCCCGTTGTTTACTCTGGATGAGCTATGCGTACATTGTGTAACGCCCGCGAGGTGTTACGCATTGTGCTAGGCGCGCGATAAGTTATTTATAAGACCCCGCGAGAACGTGGAGAATAGTTCGCGCACAGAAAGAAGAGATGAAGGTGCGGGAGCGTGGGGGAGTGGAGCTAATCTTGTTCGGTGTCGGACAACAATGCCCCTGTTTTCCCTTTCAATGCGTGCGACTCGCGCTTTCTTTCGGGAGAGCTGCTTTCAGCCTTTCTTCTTCTGCCGGTCGCCACGATGTCGCGTCCGTCGGCACGTTTATGTCGCTTTGCTATCCATGCGACCGCATTTTGTGTACGACAGGGGTGTGCGAAGAGTACAGCACCGCTGTCCTTTGATGTGCAAAAATACGGGTTACGGGGACAGATTGAAAAAAAGAAGCGAGGGACAGCTAACGGTGATCTGGTGAAAGAGAGAGAATGTGGTCTTCGAGATCGGAGGACGCGCGAATCTTGGATCACTGTCGATTCGTCACTTCACTCCTGTTCATGGTCTCGCGCGAATATTTGCACGTATTTCGGTAAGATAGTTCCGCCTGGGATGAACAAGCCGTAAGCGATGGACAGCACAGATGAAGAGGCAACAACTGCAAGCGTACAAATCGTTACAACAAAGCGTCAGGATTTAGTTCATTATAACCGACACTCGTTGTAACCGTAGGTAACGAATCGGCTCTAACAATTCGGCAGGCTGGTTCATGCAAAAATCCCCGCATGCAGAATCGCATGCACAGCGCACAGCAATTTTACACAGTGTCCATGCACTAAGAGGCCTATTCTACTTCGGTAGCTTCAGTTGTATCCCCGTGGAGAGCTTCTGCAAGTATCTTCTCGGCTTTCTGGCCATGTACGCTTTCCTAATGACCGAAATTTCCTGCTCTTTCCACCCCACATCTCTAAGCGGATTTTTAACGTCACGTGCACATAAAAAATCGAGCTGTGAATCGTATTTCAGTATTTATTTTGCTTAATTCATACCTTTCGAGTTTCGGGCCTTCCGCGAAGGAAATAAAGAATAAAGAAAACAAGCTTCACACACACACAGAGAGAGAGAGAGATAGAGAGAAATTCTATTTAGTTCGCTGTAACTGATCATTCGTCATATCTGTGTTCGTTATACGGACTTTAAATTGTATAACAGCAATGTAAACGCGCGCTTGGGAATTCCGTCAGGACACGTATCCACACTGGCGTCTTATGCTGTAAAACATGAACAGACTTAGACTATATAACGATTGATGCGGGTGTTCACAGCTCGTCCCAGTAAAGTACGGAAGTGTAGCTAAAGCTGTTCTACATACGGTGTTTGCGCTTTTACCCCCAGCGAACGCATGTTTTATGCATATAGTATTGTGAAGATATCGACACAACATTACGTACAAACACCGGGAAGTACTTTGCAATGTTTGCGCTCGTTCGTGTTCCAACAAACAACTTTCACGTTGTGCATACAGACTCATCGTTGTCTGCAAAACGTGCACGGCTACAAAGAAAAGATAAAGGTCAGAGAAACTTGCGTATGAACCGGGATGTTCATGCTTCTCACACCTTTCTTTCTCTCTTCGTCTTACGCCTGAATAAGTGCGTATAGACGCTTTCTGAAAAGCGTGGTGTAGATTGAAGCTGGCCCCGGAGAAACCCCGAAGAGAACGTTCCTTTCTTTTTTTTTCTCACACTTACTCTTACAATGTAACTTTCCTGTCAATGCCATGCATATACCGACCAGCTTTATATACTTCGAGCCTTCGTGATCGCGGTCTGTTTGGCGATTGCGCGCCCAGCGATTCCGTTATGCATGGTATACGCTCCGATGGAGGTTACGCGAGGTCAGTGACGTATTACACACTACACGTCGTGTCCGCACCCTTTCGTGTGTACATGCACCGCGTGTGTGTACACTTTCGCGTGCTTCCGGCGAGCGTGTTATGACCGGATTACGCAACAAAGCCATCGACGTCCAAAAGGCGGCAGAACATGGAAGGGGTCTTTTATGACAGCTCCCCCTTTCCCCTTTTTTCACCGTTACCTTTTTTTTTTGTGGGGAAAGGGGGGTCAGGGAGTGATGGGGGTTGAAGTTACCTAGTGGCACGCGCGTGCACGAGTTGTTACCCGCACGAGTTATTGCGCTCGATGTGATGCACGTTGCATGTTTGCGTGCGACGCACTGCGTGAACTAGGTGAACGATTTTTTTTCTCTCCCTCTTTCTTTATCTCTCTTTATCTCTGTTTCTCTGCCTGAGTTTTCTTTTTTTTTTCGTTAGCTGGGTTCGCATCCTGTTTTTCACTGTTGTTTGACAGAGTTGGGTTGGTACATGTATCGTAAAGGCTGTACGTCTATGTTACATGACCATGAAAAAAAAAGGTTCAACCATGCAGACACAGACAGACAACTGCACGTCAAATAGGTTTCGATTTACTGATATGTGGGTTTTAACGTCCCAAAACCACCATATGATTATGAGAGACGCCGTAGTGGAGGGCTCCGGAAATTTCGCCCACCTGGGGTTCTTTAACGTGCACCCAAATCTGAGCACACGGGCCTACAACATTTCCGCCTGCATCGAAAATGCAGCCGCCGAAGCCGGGATTCGATCCCGCGACTTGCAGGTCAGCAACCGAGTACCTTATCCACTAGACCACCATGGTGGGGCGCAAATAGGTTATTGTCTATATCTGGGTTGGCTGTGCCCTTGCGCCAAGTTAGCACAGATAGCTGTGAGATATGTCATTACGTCATTATCACTAACACAAGATAAAATACCGACCGCGTCAGAGGGTGGAGAACCACCGCACATGACTTTAATGACATGGTCACTCAACAATTTGTAGTTTTAAATGAAAAATAGAAGTAGAGAGTCTATTATGCTATTGTAACTATGTATACATAAAAAATCCCTTGCACATGAATAGCCCAGTACAGAAGTCCATGATGCCGCCTGCTGTAAGCCCCGCCTACAATTTTGACATGGCGTGAGTGACATGGACATTTTGCCTTGGCGTGTGCGACAGCATGTGCTGCATGCATGGAGTATTGCCGTGTCTTCTGACAAAGTTTCAGCCGCTACAAAATCGTTTACTTTTGATGTCAAGCTGAATAAAGTCAAAATGGCTCTATTGCATGGGCAGTGGACCAGTAAACAAAATCTTTCGCCGGAGTTAAAAGTTTACTGTAAGTACCGGAGTGCAGACCCCGGTGCAGACGCTCGCACAGAAAGCAACTTGTCACGGCTCCCGAGTGCGCCAGCTTTGCCCGACTCAAGTCACTCGCGTTCTCACAAAAATATCCGGCCAATAGTTCAGGCGATCAACCAAATGCGCTAAAATTCTGTCAGATTGTTTGTGATCGAACTATGACTAAACCTCGTGACACAGAATATGACTGGGAAGAAGGTGCCATGATCCGTTTAATATAAGTTCATTTTGATTATATGGTATCACATATGCACTGTTATGTTGTGCGAGGTCCTTTTGTGCGAGGTCCCGTGTCCGGTGGTATATGTCTTCTACTTCTGACTATAACCTCCTTGGATTACTTATTTCTTTGATCCCCTCTCTCTCTTTTTCGATCCAAATGAATGAAGTCAAGAACAAAAGTCAGCGACGTAACAATAGCTTCACCACAACGTTGTGCACCCAAGCTAGAACACCGACCTCACAAGCCCCCAGCACAGTGAAGGAAGAAGTTGAAGTTGAAGTTGAAGTTGAAGTTGAAATTATATTTCACCACAACGATACACCGTGATTTACACAAACAAGAAACAATTGTGGCATGGAAAGTAGGAAAAAAGCTGCGCTATAGCAGCTTGACTAGCCCCACCTCCCGTTCCGTTGAGAACAAGAGAGAAGACAGGGAGGTTAACCAGGCACTTGCCTGGTTCGCTACCCTACGCTGGGGTTATGACAAAGGAGAGTGTTAAGATAAGAGAGGGAATAAGATAATGAAAAGAGAGGTCTATAACGTTCCCCGTACGAGGTTCTTACGAACAAGCCTTCGTGAGGTAGTAGTACTCCAGTGCTGACAAGTCGTATACCTTGTGAGCAGAACTGAATGTATGTGCATGTTCTATATTTTAATATCTATCTATCTATCTATCTATCTATCTATCTATCTATCTATCTATCTATCTATCTATCTATCTATCTATCTATCTATCTATCTATCTATCTATCTTTCTGCCCGGCTTTCCCCCTCACTCCCCTCTATTATCATTACGAAGGGTTTCAGTGCCACCATGTTGGGCTATAAACCTTTGTGTTTTGAATCTCAACTAGACGAACAGTGTTACGGCAGATGCATACCATGAAAACGGTGGAGTTAGGGATGCTTCACAGCCTTTCTAATTCACATGACAATCTACAAAAACAAGAAAACATAAATTTTACGGCCCAAGATTGCGGCGCCCACATGTCTTAGGTAAAGTAGTCCATAGTTGTTAGTGTAGTCTATAGTTTAGTGTAGTGCAAGTAAAATTATATTAGTTCTGGTAACTTTCTGGTTGACGTCACTTATCTTTATTTTTGTCGATCTCCCTCAATATGTACCATAATGTTGCTGCAAGGGAGCGCCCGTCGCCTTTAATTCACGCTTCGCGTACTGCACCGCACGCAGATGGCGCGCGTGTCACAAACGAGTGCGGCTTCAAAACGGAGGAGTGTCGCAGCGCGGCGCTGCTGACCCTGTTTTCGACCTCGCCGCGCGCGCGGCTCTGCAGAGGCGTGAAAGGAGCGCCCTCTCGGATCGACGACCCAGATGCGTGCGAACCGGCGAGCTCCCGTCGTGCGCGATATGGAACCTACTTTCCATTGGACTGGCCTCCCTCCGCAATTGCGGCTGTGTTGTCCAAGCGAACTCGCGTGCGAGGGCCTTTATGCATGCGACAGTTTTCTCTTTGGACTATTCGACGGTGCAGACTGTACTGCCACGGCCGCTTTTACTGCGAAAGCTGCGGCTCGTGTGCTCGCACGCCCGCACCGTTATTACGAGTGTAAGGGAATTCGCTGCGGTTCCGCGAGAACTGTTGGGAGGGAAACACTCGCCGGCTTACATCGAAAGCGGGATTACATCGCAGCCCGATGCAAGAAAACGGTGTGGCGGAAGGGCGTCTGTTCCGCTTGGTTATTGAGGCATGACCAATAAAGCGACCGCTGGGGCTCTGTTTTGTCATACTTACTTTATTGACCGTTCTTACCGGCTCTTCGTCAGTCGACCGGAGTCCCTCGAAGTGACGTACGTAGGACTAAATACTTGATACTGAAATGGGTCGTTAGAAGCCAGCTGGGGACCCCTGTCTGCAACATAGTATAGCCGCAACATCAGGAAACCGAAAGAGTGACCCAATAGAACCATGTAAGTCTCACAATAATTTGTATTGTCGCCTTACAACAAGAGTACGGAAATTATTGTCGGTTGACTATTAATCCTATATATAACTTGCGTGCAAAGTCTTCCATTGCGAAGTCATAGGAACGTCGAACGCTGTTGTTGCCCACAAAAAAAAAATATACATTACGCTTAGCACTTTGCGTCAAGGGGTCCGTGTAGGCTATTCGCCTAAAGTAACCTGCCCCAATACCGCAAATATGATGACTGATTGACCAGCTACATCACGCCGGGCTGACAATTAACCTGTGGGCCGGAACATGGAGCATCGAAAAAACTACATGTCACACTTGTGCACAGATTAATTCTACGCCCCTACGTAGGAGAAAAAATTCAATCGCGCTCACAGAGATGCGCAGACGAGAAAAAAAAAGAGGAAATGAAAAGAAGCAGGTCAGGCACCACGCAATTATAAAGCGCAGAAGTGGAACTTCTTACGTAAATCGCGCTCGCTTAATTCGCTATGTCGTTGCCCATTTCAGCAACTGAAACATTTTTCGAAGAGGAAACCGCGAAAATCGAATCACAGAGCAATGAAAGCTCTGTTAGTGAGAAAAAAATCCACGCATCTCCGCGAAGTGACGAGTGGGCGAAGCTATAGGTCGTAAGGTTCATTATGTCTACGTTCAAGTTGCCGACATAGTACGAAAGATTTGCGCTTGTAAGTGTTTCATATCGCTCCGTCACAATTGTGATTGACAATAGCCTATTGTTTTAGTTTTATTTGTGTGACTCACGTATGTTTTTACTATAGCCGTATGATTTCAGTCGCTTTTTGCGATATCTACCTGAACTTGCCACGCAGCCATTGGTAAACCCAGGAGGTGGGTTGGGAGAGGAATTTACCCTCGCTTACTTCCCAAAATTTTGCAATTTTTGTGTTCCCCTTTAAAGAAATGTTCCGAGTATGCCGCTCCCCGCAACGGTCACCGTCAGCCGCTTTCACTTTCAACCGAGCATCGCAGCACGCGCTGCGCGCAATTGTCGCAGGTGCAGAGCCAGTGCACTGCACTGCCACGCATGCGAAACGCCACGCATGTCTGGGCACGCTCCCTCTTCGGAGCAAGGTGTTCAGCCAGGCAGGCAGCGCGTCGCGGCCAACGGCAGGGGCCGCAGGTGGCCGCTAGCGACGCGCTCGAACGACCGTCCTGCCTCGAGGCACCTGAGTCGGTGAAAGGCGGGGACACTACTGGCCGAGCCCGTGCTCCCGGCAGTGCTCCCACCAGGTGCAGGCCACCTTGCCAACTGACTCTTTAAAAATCTCCCGACGTATTACATACACGGCGTGCCTCTGTTGCTGCGTGGCGGAACGATCGCACGTGTTCCTCTTCTCGGCTGTTTGTCTTTTCGCACGTGCAGTCTCGCGCCTCAAGATGGTTCATCAACCGCCGTCCCGAAAAGTGCCTCTCAAGCCTCACGCTCGCCAGACATGCCTGACGTCTGCATGTAACGCGACGTTTACCTTGAACTTGTTGACATGGCTGTCACGAGAAAATGTTGGATGGCGTGACGAGAACGCGCGGTAAAGCAAGGTTGCATGTTTATTCTGTTTTGTCGTCGTTGTAAGTAGTAGTAGTAGTAGTAGTAGTAGTAGTAGTAGTAGTAGTAGTAGTAGTAGTAGTAGTAATAGTAATAGTAGTAGTAGTAGTAGTAGTAGTTGTTGTTGTTGTTGTTGTTGTTGTTGTTGTTGTTGTTGTTGTTGTTGTTGTTGTTGTTGTTGTTGTTGTTGTTGTTGTTGTTGTTGTTGTTAGAAAAATAAATGAAAATGAAATGATGCCTTCTCACATACACTCGTGCGCTTGCATCTTAACTGTCGGACGCCTTCGGGACGTGGTATTAGCAGAAGTATTTAAAAATAAAGAACATTTCACAGAATTTACATACAAATATAGGGGTCAGACCTGCTCTCCCGAAATAAAATCCTGGCTGCACTCCTACACGGCGGAGCAAATAGCCATATCACATATGTACACGCAGAGAACACGTCGAGGGTGCTTCTGTACACACAACGCTGTGGCGTCAGCGTCCTTGTCAACGAAAGCTCTCTGGGTACCGCCGTAAGCATATTTGAGATGCTGCTAATATGCGTTATCCGCCAATAATGTATACTCTTGAGGCTGTGGATTCAGCTTTTCTACATCCGTGCAGAAACATTCAAGAAAGGAGGTAAACCTTATCTCTGTTGTAAATGTCTATGAATTCCGTATAGGTTGGTAGATTTTGCAATCATTGGAATTATACTCGTTGAAGACAATGACGTTATTGTAACAGCGGATGCCCAACAATAGTATACCTGTCCATATTTTGTTATAAGATTTCATTTGTGGGGTTTAACGTCCCAGAACCACCATATGATTATGAGAGACGCCGTAGTGGAGGGCTCCGGAAATTTCGACCACCTGGGGTTCTTTAACGTGCACCCAAATCTGAGCACACGGGCCTACAACATTTCCGCCTCCATCGGAAATGCAGCCGCCGCAGCCGGGATTCGAACCCGCGCCCTGCGGGTCAGCAACCGAGTACCTTAGCCACTAGACCACCGCGGTGGGGCTTGTTATAAGATTCACCAGCGTTTAGCCAACGTTAGTCTTATCAACTTCTAATAGTACAAATAAGCAAATACGGTGTATGGAGTCATGGGCTTAACAGACGTGCGTAATAAAGAAGAGCACTACCTTCATGTTCGGCCCCGCCGCGGTGGTCTAGTGGCTAAGGTACTCGGCTGCTGACCCGCAGGTCGCGGGTTCAAATCCCGGCTGCGGCGGCTGCATTTCCGATGGAGGCGGAAATGTCGTAGGCCCACGTGCTCAGATTTGGGTGCACGTTAAAGAACCCCAGGTGGTCAAAATTTCCGGAGCCCTCCACTACGGCGTCTCTCATAATCATATGGTGGTTTTGGGACGTTAAACCCCACAAATCAATCAACCTTCATGTTCGGCTCCGTTTGAAATTAGAAGTATATAGTATTAATCCGTTATGGAATGTGCATGAGAGAGGTCAACAACGGTATCGCCTTCAAAAAAACCAAAACGACTGCGCAGCGTTGCTACTTTTCGTCTGGGTGACACCATTATCAGCCACTCCTGACCACATCGCGTCCGTCCCATTCTTCCATGACAGGCCGCGGAAGCAAGGAGTGCCATATGGTCTGCGACGCTCTTGGCGTATTGCTACGCGCATGTCGGGCCACGCAGGTCAGCTCAGGAGGGAATGTCCGGCGGCAGTTGCAGCCGCGGACAATGCATATTGTGAGAACAGCGGTGAGCCAGGGGTCATCGTATAAGCGTGTCAGTGACTGACACAGCCGCGGAACGGGGGTCTTCTTACCATATCGACGTGGCACGGCGCGCCTCACTTCATGGGAGATGCGCGTGTGCACGCGCAATTCATGCAAGCCGTTGCTGCAGCAGGCAGCTCGGTGCGTTTCATTGTTGCGGCTTCCACCGTCACAATGGGTGAGCGGGCGTCGCACTGCCTCGTGGCGCGCCTAGCGTCCGGTTCAGGGGTCAGCGCGCCGTCGGCGGCGACGTGACGCTCCTGACCGTTGCCGGTCTCTCTCGAGGGATTGTCTTTCCTCCTCTCCCCGCAACACTCGTAAGATGTGTACACGCGTGCCGTCTGGCGTCCAGCGCTATGCAACATCAGAGGTCTCCGTCAAGACAGGCCGATTCCTACGTGAAGTATGCACATACAAGTTACTGACACCGCGGGGACTGTATGGCGCGCCACATGCTAGAATTTTTTTTCTTCCTCTCTTTGCTCTATGTGTCGGCGGCGAGCAGCCACGTGCCACGTTTTTCGGTGCATAATATGCGCAGGTCGTTTCTTCTCGTGCAGTATGAGCCGTGAAGATGGTGGCACACCGGGACCGTCCCTTCCAGGAAAGTTTCTTTGTAGCATACAGAGCACCAAGTGACTCTCAACCACATATGTATGGCCAGTACCCGCTTCAGATCAAAACGCCCCCCCCCCCCAACCCTGCCCCTTCCCCCTAAAAGAATTTCTGGCTAGCCCCTGGTCGTTTGCAATCGTATTAGGCAGGCCTTGTTGCTTGTCAGCAGTTGTGCACCTTGAGTGCTCCTGTGCGAACGCTAGACAAGCACAGAGAAGGTGCTCATGGGTCTAAGGATATCTGGAAGCAAACAAGACACGCTTTAGTGTACCCTCAGTCACACACACACGCGCGCGCGCGCGCTCACGCTATAGACACAACTTAGGACTCGATTGGCGGACTCCGTGCTGAGCGGCTGTCTCGCTTGCGATCCCTCTCGCCGATCGACCCGCCGTCCACGATCTCGTGATGCCGCGTGTAGCTGTCGCCAATCAGTGCCTCGACCTCAGACTTCTTCGACCATTTCTCATTTTTCCTATCTCTTCTCCCATCTTTCCTCACTCGTGCGTGGTGAGTGCTCCGTGTTTTTTTTCTGTTTCTACTATTCTTTTTAGGGGCGAAGCTCCTCTTAGTCGAACCTTGTCCTGCGTCACCTTGTCCTGCGTCGAACCTTGTCCTTGTCCTGCGTCACCTTGTCCTTAGTCGAACCTTGTCCTGCGTAATTTCTGCAACCCGACCGGGTTGCAGAAATTAGGTGCCTTTTCTCATCTTCTAACCACTACCACCACTGGATTGTTGGTGGGGCATGGACGAAGCACAGCACCGCAGCGGCTTGTGCTCGTCGCCAGACACAAAGACAGACACGCAGACAGACGGCCGGACAGACAGACATACAAACAGACAGACGGACGGATAGACACTTCGTCCCACTCATCATCATTCACTCCACGAATATGCTGTGATTTTTTTATCCCTTCGCCCATCCGTGCTGCCCCTTCCCCCTTATCTGTGTCACCAATTAGGCAGACAAAAATCAGCTCATTTTTCCTTTCCTTCATGAACCACTTACGGAACCTATGTTCTTGCTGTGAGTCGTCGGAAAAACGGGGACGGAAGTTTCGTTTCGGGCTATTTTTGTATCGCAGATTGGGGGGGGGGGGGCGGATCGACGACAAAGGTAGAACAACATAGTTTATTCTCCGGTTTTTCACAATCATACGGGGTAAAAGGCGCAGGTCTTACAAGACAAGTAAAACATTTGACCAAGAACTGCAAGGAAAACTTGAGCAACTGTATACGGAGGCCTCGAGAGGTATCACACAGGCCATTCGTTCTAAGCACAGAAGACCAAGCTGCCCTTGTCAAGTCCATGTTTCAGTGGATGGCTCAGCGCTTTCCCTTGGTGATTAGCGCACGCTCGCCCGCACACAGACATGCACACACCTCTCCCAGCCCAGACGGATCCCCACATGACAACAAGATTATTACAAATAGACTATATCCCCCTACCATTTTATAGACATGCATTCAATCACAACACGAGGCATTTATTTCAGCGCCTCAACTGAAATGCGGGCGCTTAGGTTGCTTTCTTTCTTTTGTGTGTTTCTCCACCTTCACGATTCGGCCATCCTGATTGTAAACCGAATCCGCGTGTGCGACATTGTAAGTGGTAGTGCTAACGCCTTCTATCATTGAAAAAAAAAGGCGGGGGGGGGGCAACATTGCTAAGGTAGGGGGGCTTACACGAACGTGCCCCGCCCTTGCCCTTTTCCCCCTGTCTTAAATTTAGGCAAATGAGTAGGAGGGCGTGCGGGGGGTCACGCGTAGGGTACTCAGTATCCATTAAGCTACCTCAGGAGTTGTGGTAAACTGTTATCACGCTCTCGCAACGCATCACACGCAGAGCAGACAAGGAATCATCTTCCTTCGCGAGCCGTTAACTGAACCATATAGGGCAGGGGTCTCAGTCTCACCTGGACAGTAGGTTTGAACTAAATGTCAGCTAACTTAGAAGTTTCCTTTCTTGTGCGAGTTGAAAATTCATAGCTTGATATACTATTTGCGGCGCAACTCGGACAAAGAAAGAAAAAGGAGGAGAGAAGATACGCCGTCCTATCCTGTCTCCTCTTTTTTTTTCTCTTCTTGTCTGAGTCAGCTAACGTTGTCATCCGTCATCCGAAAGAAGGCATCTTCCATATCTCACAGATAGTTCGCTTATGAAGTGTGTTTGACGTCGGGTTTCAAGAAACAAATCATACCAATCTCCAGAAAGAACGAAATCTTTGAATCATTTTGAAATCAGCGTAAGGTCATAGTTCCACAGTCACCTTTTAAGACATGGTGGCCGCATGGAAGGCCTTACACACACATACACGCACACACAAAGTGCTTGAGACTATATGTAGTCACGTCTGTGTAGCTTACAAACACACAGGCGAAGAAAATACAGAAAAAAATAAATGTGGGATGATGACACTGTCATGTTCATGCCGAGCTGTTGACAAGAGCTGCGGGGGCTGCGTGTGTTCTTTTTTTTGTTACTTTCTTTTGCACATTATGCAGTAATAATTCAGTGCATACAAAGGTAAGAAGCAGTAAGGTTTACAGAGAAATTAGAAATATTTATATGGATAAGCGGCTCAAGTTTTCCGAGCCACTCTGCTGTCTCTCTAAACTTACAATCTTCAATAAAGTTCGTGATCATTTGGCGGAAACATTCACGAATAGGCAGCGTATTGAGGTGGGCATGACGAACTGCTATGTATATTTTCCAAATACTGTAAAGGCCGAGCAGCATACCAGTATCGTAAGGCGCGCCATCGCCCTCTTCTTCATTAACTGGTAAAAACTTGATCCCGTACTGCATCCAGCGGTAAATGTTTTTGCAAAGTCCTTTGCAGAATGTCCCAGAACACGCCTTGAGACCCTTGATATAGGCATTCTTGTTCGAGTCTCTTTGTTTGTCAAGAGTTATGTAGGCGGCTTCAGCTTATTGGAATTTCATTCTACTGGACTTACAGAACGGTGTGTCACACTAACGTTGGTTGTACCCGTTGTACCCACTTCATCGTGCATAAATCGCCTCGTAGCACGAGGGAAAATGTGATATACAGGGTGCGTCTCGTGCACTCCTTGGAGGCTTCAGACGTCTATCCGCCCCCGGTGCGCGAAGACGTCGGCACCTCGGCCACTTGTTGCGACGGGAGAACAATCGAACGATTCTCCCCGGCGCGAGCTTCACCGACTGACGACCTCGCCACGACGACCGCGCACAAACATACGCACGCCTCGACACAGCCGTCGTGCCGCATCGCTACAGCG
Organism: Rhipicephalus annulatus; assembly: GCA_013436015.1. NCBI lineage: Eukaryota > Metazoa > Arthropoda > Arachnida > Ixodida > Ixodidae > Rhipicephalus > Rhipicephalus annulatus. The sequence continues at coordinate 18,012 of WOVY01006520.1, forward strand.
CCTCCTCTATTTTCTTTTTTTTTTTCTGATCGGTAGCACGCGCAGCGCAGCGTCGCGCCATCAAAGCTGCGGGCTTCACGCACGTGTAGCAGCGGCGCAGCGCGCGCGTCGTACGTCCGCAGCGTCCTTCTTGTCCTCGCCCTTTTTTTCAAATGCCTCTCTCTCTCTCTTTCCTTTGTTTTCTTGTTCAGTGCCCTCTCATGACAGCCGGATCACGATCTTGCCAAACCCCGCGCCTGTCGACGCGGAGCGCACGCGCAGAAGGTCAGCGGGTTGCGCCCGCGAAGACGCGTGCATGTGCGCGAGCGCGTTGCGTCAGCGTCCGGCGGGCGTTACTCCGCTACTGAGGCACCTGTTTTCTTCCTTTCTTTTTCCTTTCTTCCTTTCTTTCTTTTCCCTGAGTCATGCGCGCATGAGACTGCGTGCGTGTTGTAATAAAAAAATCGCAGCATATCTACGGAGTGAATGATGATCAGTGAGGCGAAGTGTCCGTTCATGCGTCCGTCCGTGCGTCTGTCTCTCTGTCCGACAACTATACGAAAACCACTAACGACATCTAGTGATATTATTTCCAAGAGCATATACACACAACGCCATCTATTGAGTAATTCATAAACTGGAGGTGCCTACATAATACTGTATACTACTACTAGAGAAGAGGAAACGACCCTCAGCCTAAGGAGCTTCGCCCCTAAAAAGATCCTTACGCTTTCGCCTAAGACTGCTCGAAGGCGAAAGCTGTGTCTTCATTTTCTTCTCAGGCGAAGTGTTGATCCTCCCCCGACCCCTCCGAGCGATTTCTGCAGCTAGCAAGCTTTCTGAAAGTCACCTGGTTGTGCGCTGCCCACTTTTCACCAAGCGATTATGTCATGCGGTGTTGTCATCATCTGACGTCATATCATGACGACATCGCGAATTTTTATTATCTGTAACGTCATGTGGAGACGTCATCGTGGGACAATATATATTTTATCGCTATGCCTTCTATGTGTATGATGTAGTTGTTTGCTTTCACCCACAGCGATTAATCAGGTATCTTCGCGACCCTCCCGATACGAACCACGCGGCTGCTATGGCGTTGTCTCCTTTCTTATCGGGATGCTTTATTTGAACTCGGCGCATGTGCTTGTAAGCTTATAGATGGTTCAGAGGCCCGTAGTCAAGTGAGAGATGTGCTCCTCGTGCAGAAAGAGGTGTATATATATATACGTCGCGATATCCACAAGTGTGCGACTGTGGAGGCGTCCACGCCACTCGAAAGATGATAGGACCTCGAGTGGCCTGCTCTCGAACAATCGTCGCATGACACCACTCGACATGACACGCGCCCATCGTCGGCCCCGCTTTCCTGCATCGCGTTGCCAAAGTGTGCACGCTGCAGCTCCCATAGAGGCACTTGTGTAGCGACTATAGAGCCACTGGGAGCAGCTGACTTGTCTTCAGTGTCGCGTGTTTGTATTTCACCGCTGCCATCTGGGGCATTGCCAGACTTTATTTTTTCTGAGTGGGGCAGGAGGTGGGTATTTCTTCACCCCCTCGCAACACATATACGTCAATGGCTGCCTCCATTGCTATACGGCGTCGACTCGACCCACAGCAGTGGCGTAACCAGGGGATGGCACGCCGGGCCATTACCCCCCACCTTCTACGAATTTATATTTTTATCATATCATACAGATCCTAAAGTGACCTATGCCCCTCACCTACAGTATGTCAGAAGCCATGCAGAACAGAGCCCTTCTCGTAGCGATGTGAGGTGAAGGGGGGGGGGGGAGAAAGAGGGTAAAAATTACAGCAAAGTTGGTGTTTTGGGACGCACACAAGCAAGTTCGCCATCACTGTGTAATCGAAATTGGGAACTTTATTTAAGCAAGGCTCGTTTCATCAGTATTACACATGTGCAGCACGAAATGCAATTGTTATCTGAGGTTGCTAAGCTTTAGAAGAAGCGAAGAGCTGTGGTGTGTCTCTTCTATGCTTCTTTTGTCCGTGGTGGTTTATCTCGTTGGTTTTCCAATACGTTCGAGAACTGCTAAACTTTGTGGCCGGAAAGAGGGAGCAGCGCTCTCCTGTTGCCCTGGGTATGTCGCAACATAATTAAATGTAGGCGAAATGAAGATTTGTTGACATAGACTAAAAGCACTCTCTGACTATTACAATGAACGAATACACCTTGTTTCAAGCGAGTCCCACACTTTCCTTCAGGAGAGGCGAGGGAAGAGCAGTTTAACCGTCCGACGCTCCGTCGATGATGATGGCGGCCATTTTGTCCAGCACCCGGCTACTAGAAGACCCGAACTATACTCGTCCACAGACACGTGGCCACAGTGCCTTCGGGAGCGTATGCCTTTTCCTTTTTCTCTCGAGACGCGCAATCAACGTCGGAAGTTGTGCGATATAGCCCTTGAGCGCCGCTGTTTCACGCCTCAAGTGCGAAACTGCGCGTTTGAGATTCAAACACAAAGACGAAGAAAAGAGAAGATGTTGAAGAATAGAGGCGTTGCGTCGAGTGCGCGCACGCCTCTTCCAACCGCTCGAACGGACGCACGAGCGACACGGTGCACATCCTCTGGAGCGCGCGTGATTCTCAGTTCACGCCGTCACCTTTCTTTCCTTCTTTCTTTTGTTTGTTTCTTTCGAATGCTTCACGAAAGCTCGCGCACGGTCACCGACAGAAACGCTTTTGTTTTTTTGTGTGTAGACGGCCCCCGTGCGGGGGCTTCTTAGTGGCGCTCCCGCGCTTCGTCACAGACCGCTGACCGCCTCGAGACAATGGAGCCGAGTGGCGCGCACAAAAGGTGAATGGGCAGAAGAAGCACGGGATGAATCCGTTGTTGTGTTGTGTGCGGCACGCTGAAGACGACGGCGCAACGCACGAGGAGGTTCGTGGGCTGGCCGTCCGGGCGCGATGACCACGGAACCGTGCAACGCTCACCTTTGATGCTGCCCTCGTCTTCGTGAATGACCAACTCTCGATGGCAGCGTGCCTTCTGGGAAAGGAAGTGTGGGAGAGGGCGTGAGAGAAAGTTCACGTGCGACGCGCATCTTCGTGCCTGTGTTCTTCTTTCAAGTGCTCGCTTTAGTGTTTCGCTTTTACAATCATGCGAAAGGTGTCTAGGCGGCCTGATGAAACCGGCAGTATGAGCACACGATACGTTCAAGATATTAGAGAGTTTTAGTACTGCGTACGCTGCGTACGTGGCGGCGTTGCGTACGTAAGGACGCCACGTTCTGCGTAGTGCGCATGCGCAGACCGCAACGCACACGTATCGCGTTACGTACGCAGCTGCTACGTACGCCCGCATGAGATGCGTGCGTGCGTACGTATGAGGTGATCGCACCGCTCTCGAACAAGTTCGCGACAGCGCGAGACTTCGTTTTGCAAAATGGTGGCATCGAAGCCAAGCACCGACTGGCTCTGTGGCTTAAAATATGGCCATAATCTGGCTATACCACTTGGATTGGCTCACATTGGCTGTCAACAACACGTGCTTCTATTTTGTTCTACCAGATGACGCAACACGCTTCACGCTCGTTACGTACGCGGGTACTACGGCGTACTAAAAGCCGATTAGTGGCAAACGACGCCACGTAACGCAAGGCGCTTGTGTGGTGCGTACGTAGCACTATTCCGCAGTACTAAAACTCTCTATTAAGGCCCTATAGCACACATCAAACGCGAGAAGCGACCATCGGTATTAGCACTAATCTATTCGCAAGCACGGAGATCAAGCGCAATTTTGCCGCCACATCACTGATGCTGCGTTAATATAAGTGTTTACTTCCCACCTTTACCCGCCGGAAAGCCGTGGACCAATTTAAGACATTTGTGAGAAGCACGTCATTGCTTCGTGCTCATTTTTGCGTCCATTGCGGTGCTGGCTTGTTTTGTTACGGACCCAACCGAACGCGACATGCGCTGCGGTCAAACTTACTTGGCTTCCTGTGACGGAGAACTATGCGCGTGCCTATAGTACGAGTGATGCAAAAAAAAAAAACGAAAGATCTACTGATAGCATCACCTTGTGACGTCGTCTTGTCGTCGCAATTGTCTCCCTAACATTCGTGACGTCGCATAACGAACTGTCACATGATGACGCCATCGCATCATACAACCCGTGGCAAGCATCCAGTGAGATATGTTGTTTCGTATGATTAGTTTCTATTCCATGCAGCGTCTCTCAGCATAGCGGCTCTAACAAGGTGATGGACTACCTAGTGACCCACTTGTTGGCGTGAAAGAAAAACGGCTTTAAGTAACTGGCGCGTAGTAGCAGTAGTGTAGTATTTTTTTTATTTCATTGTTATAATAGACAGACGAACTTTATTTGCGTCCTGGGAAGAAGGTTCCCAAGAACCAAGAATAATATAAGTAAACATCCGCCACGGTGGCTATGGCGCTTGGATGCCGACCCAAACGTCACGGGTGGGCTCTATCTCGGTCGCATCCGTGGCATTCCGGCAGAGGCGAAATGGTGTATCTTGCAATGTCAGTGCACACCAGATAGTCGAAATTTCCGGAGCCTCCCACTACGGCGTCCCCAGATATTATTAAGTAAATAAATAACGCTAGCACACTTTATCCTAGGTTTACAGTGTTTGCATTTTGTGACCAGGGGTGTCTATAACTCTCCATATTTAGTCTGTAGCGATATCCTATATATGCAGTGTTTTTTTTTAAGCTTGTAGCTTAACATTGTGCGACATATTTTACGCATGTGCTTTATTTAATTCACCAGTGCTTTAACTACTCGGCTGCTGACCCGCAGGGCGCGGGTTCGAATCCCGGCTGCGGCGGCTGCATTTCCGATGGAGGCGGAAATGTAGGCCCGTGTGCTCAGATTTGGGTGCACGTTAAAGAACCCCAGGGGGTCTAAATTTCCGGAGCCCTCCACTACGGCGTCTCTCATAATCATATAGTGGTTTTGGGACGTTAAACCCCACATATCAATCAATCAGTGCTTTAACTACTTCTATCAGTTTAGACCAGGAAAGTGTGCGCGTGTGTGTCTGTTTAACCCGAGTAACGCTTCTTCTAAAACTAGCAGTTCACGTCTTATATGAGAAGCAAGAAAAACAGGCATCAGCGTGGCACCCGTTTTTGCAGCACGCACGTAAACCACACACGGCGTCAAACACAGAGCAAAAAAAAAAAAAGCTTTCAAGCTGCAGCACCCTGGCTACGGGGAGTTCGCACACGACGTGTCATGGTCGCACCTGCGTTCAGCCGAAGGGCCCCACACGTGCAGAAGCGAACGGCGAAAACGCCGCTTGTTTGCTGCCGTTCCTCACCGAGATGGCGCCAGCAGCGTGGGAAAAACGCAGCGCGCAGATGTCTCGTATATTGCAGGTCGTCGCCTCTTCTCCGCATCGCATGTTGCGCTCGCACCGCCGCAGACGTCCCTGCGCCTGAAGATTCGCAAAGCGACAATGCCGTCCTCCTTGCTGATGCCCGGCTGCCGCAACGAATGCGAAATGCGTGCAGTCATGTAGCTTTATCGACGGCAACAACCTATAAAAATAAATGCAAGTACGTCCTCTGATCTATTCGACTGCTATTCGACTGCACTGCACGAGTATGCTATGAAAGTAAATGCAAATACGCCCTCAAAACTGCGGCGTGAGCCTGCTATTCGACTGCATTGCACGAGTCATGCTACATATATATAGTTTCCGTTCTGCCCCGCTGCGGTGGTCTAGTGGCTAAGGTACTCGGCTGCTGACCCGCAGGGCGCGGGTTCGAATCCCGGCTGCGGCGGCTGCATTTCCGATGGAGGCGGAAATGTTGTAGGCCCGGGTGCTCAGATTTGGGTGCACGTTAAAGAACCCCAGGTGGTCGAAATCTCCGGAGCCCTCCACTACGGCGTCTCTCATAATCATATAGTGGTTTTGGGACGTTAAAAACCCCACGTATCAATAGTTTCCGTTCTATCTGTGAGCATTGTCTGCAACGAAGTCTCGATTTTGGAAACAGAGCGTCGCCGTGACGCTGAGGAAGGAAAATTTCGTAACTTTTGCACACGTGGGTAAACCACTCCAGCTTACATAGCAGCAAACTGATATCATTTCGTGTAGCGATAAAGTGGTTCCGGCTGTTTTCTTTTTTTTATTTGGCGTGCCACGTGGCGCTGTTAGCATAGCTCCAGCTTTTACGACAACGGGTGGTGCTTTCACTTTCGTCGCTTCGGTATAGGCATTGTCTGCTCCTGCTGATTTCGCTGGCTGTGCACGTGGAAGTTTATTTCGCACGCTCGACGGCTAAATGTTTTCTTGCTGTGGCCACGAACTTTCGGGCAACGGTGGAAAAACTGAGGAAAGGGAATGCAAGGTGCGCTGTGGTGTCCGTGTGGTGCATCATGTGAACGCTCCGGAAGTAACAGCAGGACGGAATATCTTTTTTTCCCCGCTTCAGAGTGAACGAGAGGTAAGCACACGTTTGCTACACTAGGGAACGAGGAGCTTTATTTAAGGATCCGGAGAAGTGCCACCTTTTAGGGTCACACCGCGGGCCGCTCCCACATGCGGACAGTTCCTAATCGTTGCTTAGCAGGCTCTCTGGAAAGCCCGAAGTTGGTGCTGATATTCCGAACTCTGAAAAGATGAGCTCCTACAGATCTAGGGAAAAAAATCAATGTTCTTCAGCAATATTCGACACCTTAGGTGGTTTGCACATGACTGAAGATGAAATACTGGCAATTAACCATCGGATATGGAGAAAGAAGGCGACAGGAAAAGGCTGGAATTAAGAACCTAATTTTATGTTAGGATACGAACCAAAGTAATGTACAACAACCTCGGCAAGGAGCAGCGCTTCGAGATAGGTAATAGTGCACTTGAAGTTGTAAAAGACTATGTCTACTTAGGGCAGGTAATAACCGCAGAGCCGAACCACGTGATTGAAGTAACTAGAAGAATAAGAATGGGGTGGAGCACATTCGGCAAGCACTCTCAAATTATGACAGGTAGATTGCCACTATCCCTCAAGAGGAAGGTATATATATATAACAACTGTATCTTGCCGGTACTTAGCTACGGAGCAGAAACCTGGAGACTTAAAAAGAGGGTTCAGCTTAAATTGAGGACGACGCAGCGAGCAATAGAAAGAAAAATGGTAGGTGTAACCTTAAGAGACAAGAAGAGAGCAGAGTGGATTAGGGAACAAACGGGGGTTAAGGATATCATAGCTGAAATCAAGAAGAAGAAATGGACATGGGCAGGGCATGTAGTGCGTAGACAGGATAACCGCTGGCCATTAAGGGTAACTGACTGGATTCCCAGATAAGGGAAGCGGGTTAGGGGGAGACAGAAGGTTAGGTGGGCAGATGAGATTAAGAAGTTTGCGGGTATAAATTGGCAGCAGCAAGCACAGGACCGGGTTAACTGGCGAAACATGGAAGAGGCTTTTGTCCTGCAGTGGACGTAGTCAGGTTGATGATGATGATGATGACAAACCATTTGAAGCTCCCGCGTGGGTGCCTTGTGATTGTAGGAATATTTAGGGGTCTGTCAAGTTTTCGCAATAAGCCTTCGTTGTTACTTCCAGCTTTGTCCGATCGCCTTCTTTTCCTGGGTCCATTGTTTCCTGACTGGTACTTCGTCTTGAAGCTTTATTCTTACAGAACAGCCATGCATGCATGTGTGAAGAAACGAACTGTCTTCTTCAGTTTCTTTCTTTTTTGTTTTTGTCTTCTCGCGTGGTGCATTTTTCAGTGGTGCTCTGACCCGTAGACTGAAATTTTTATTTCGTGTATTACCCGCTTCTATTCATTTTTTTATGCGACTAGAAAACTAGCTAAATAATTGCCGAAGGTATTTGACTGTTTTCTGCACATACTGGTTACGCTGTACAGGTTACGCTGTACGGCAACATGGACAAGCAAAAAAAAAAAGATTACTTTGCGGATCACCTATATGCACTTTCAATCACACATTCGGCTAACGTATGCGACGATCGGCCCCGCCGCGGTGGTCTAGTGGCTAAGGTACTCGGCTGCTGACCCGCAGGTCGCGGGTTCAGATCCCGGCTGCGGCGGCTGCATTTCCGATGGAGGCGGAAATGTTGTAGGCCCGTGTGCTCAGATTTGGGCGCACGTTAAAGAACCCCAGGTGGTCTAAATTTCCGGAGCCCTCCACTACGGCGTCTCTCATAATCATATGGTGGTTTTGGGACGTTAAACCCCACACATCAATCAATCATCATCGTATGCGACGATCGAGCTGGCGTTTACACGTATATCGGATAGTTTCAGGTACAGAAGCACTGGGACGGACACTTCGACGTCTTTTTTTTTCGATCATGTTGGACATACTCGGCAAAATAGTGCTTAGCTCTTAATTTCTGTATAGAAGGACAATCTTTTTCGTCACTTCTCCATGATCTATGGTTTCGTTGCTTTCTACGTATTTTGTTCATTTCCACCATGGTAGTTCGCCCATATTCTAGCTGATGACATATGAAATAGTTCACAAGCATTTGACAAAGAACGAATAAGGCTTACAGCGATAGCTGTATTAATGGCTAGGCTAAATAAAAAAAAAACTCACTACGAGAAGCGTTAAACATCTTCATTGGCTCCTCGCCCCGCCGCGGTGGTCTAGTGGCTAAGGTACTCGGCTGCTGACCCGCAGGGCGCGGGTTCGAATCCTGGCTGCGGCGGCTGCATTTCCGATGGAGGCGGAAATGTTGTAGGCCCGTGTACTCAGATTTGGGTGCACGTTAAAGAACCCCAGGTGGTCTAAATTTCCGGAGCCCTCCACTACGGCGTCTCTCATAATCAAATGGTGGTTTTGGGACGTTAAACCCCACAAATCAATCATTGGCTCCTCCGTCAGTTAAGTCGTTCTCTACGTCACCCCCAATCACGCGCGCCATTTAGACCGTCGTCAGTGGCGTCGTTCATACGTTTGCTGCCGTGCCACCGACCCCGCGCGCAGCCATTTCAACTGAGCTTTGAAAGAGAAGAAAATTAAGAAAAAAAAATGCAGCTCTTCCTTGCTGTGCCATCTCTCAGTGGAGGTCACTGCAACAGCGCAACACAGATACTGAAAGTGAGCGAGAATGGAATATATAGGAGAGAAGGGAAAGAGGTGATGAAAAAGAAGGTAATTCGGCACCGCCCGGTCCGCGGGCGCACTTCGCCTCTAATCGAATGAAAGCCCTCAAGCGGGCCAACAGGCAAAGGAGTGACGTAAACGAACACCACGTGATGGTCTCTCGCGCGCGTTATGAGTTCGGCGTCGCAGGAAGGTTCAAGTTAACTTCAACATGGGGAGGGCATGGATCGTACGAACGGCAGAAAACTTTCCAATAGCCCCGCCGCGGCGGTCTAGTGGCTAAGGTACTCGGCTGCAGACCCGCAGGGCGCGGGTTCGAATCCTGGCTGCGGCGGCTGCATTTCCGATGGAGGCGGAAATGTCGTAGGCCCGTATACTCAGATTTGGGTGCACGTTAAAGAACCCCAGGTGGTCGAAATTTCCGGAGCCCTCCACTACGGCGTCTCTCGTAATCATATGGTGGTTTTGGGACGTTAAACCCCACATATCAATCAATCAAAACTTTCCAATAACAGTGCCGAGGGCTTATCCGTGAAATAGTTCTTGTTCGCCGGGCCGATGCAGCAGTCCAGCAACAAGAACAGGCCCGCGTGGCAATGCGCAAGCGGACACTGCGCACCGAGGATCCGGCAGCCTTCCGCGCCGAATGCAAGCGACAACGTCCAGCCGAAGAAGCAGCGTTGTAGGCAAAGCAGCGTCAACGAGGCAACGATGGAAACGCCTTCGCCGAATCCCACTTTTGGCGGGAGTTTCTCCAGCAGCTTCGGCTGCGATGCCTGCAACCACCTGTGACCGCAAATTTCAGCTTCGCTGGTTAACGATCAGTACAAAGTGCTTGAGTGGGGATTTTTTTTCACAATGTCGAATTAGTCAATTAGGTCGGAGGAAACGCCTGTCCTTTTGTCTGCCTTTATTTGCTTTGTAAAAGAACAAGACCAACTAGTCAAACAGTCTGTCCGACTGAAGTATCGTGTGTTGCTGAAGGATAGTTTCAGGTACAGAAGCACTGGGACGGACACTTCGACGTCTTTTTTTTTTCGATCATGTTGGACATACTCGGCAAAATAGTGCTTAGCTCTTAATTTCTGTATAGAAGGACAATCTTTTGAAGGACAATTGATCGTATAGAAGGACAATTGATAGCTGCTCGAAAAAACCCGATATGTTATGGAAAAAGCTTAATACTGTCTTAAATCGCCGTAAATCGTCTCCACGTGTAGAAAAGCTATTTCTTGGTGGCCACGAAATATGGGGCGATGATTTGGCGAATACATTTAATGATTATTTTGTGAGCAATTCTAATTCTTGTGCATCTGCTGATATTACAAAATTTATGCCTGATAGCAATCCATCTTCCTTTTTCCTTCGCCCATTTACAGAGTCTGAAGTACTGTCAGTTTTTCTTTCGCTTAAAAATAGCTCAAGTTGTGACGTTGAGGGCATGCAGGTTCGTCCAATCAAGTATGTGCTTGATTTAATTTGTCCATATCTTACCTACATCTTTAATCTGTCTTTGGCGAGCGCTATCTTTCCCAGGAGGATGCAGATCGCAAGAGTTTCTGTGCTTTTTAAGAAAGGTGACATAAACGATATCAAAAATTATAGACCTATTTCGATATTACCAGTATTATCCAAAGGGCTGGAGAAACTTATACACGTGCAAATGTCTAATTTTTTCGATAAGCACAATCTTATATCTACAGCCCAATTTGGATTTAGAAAACACCTTTCTACTGAGTTAGCCTTGCTACAACAAAAAGAATTCATTTTAACACAATTTGAAAGCAAGAATCTTGTGCTCGGCCTTTACATTGATTTCAGTAAAGCATTTGATTGTATCCATCATTCCATACTACTTAAAAAACTTGAAACCTATGGTATTCGCGGGCACTGCTTAAACCTCGTGAAGTCGTATCTAGATCATCGTCATCAGTACGTCCAGATTGAGCATTACCGTTCAGACTTAAAACACATCAGCAGAGGCGTTCCTCAAGGTAGTATTCTCGGCCCATTTCTTTTTATAGTTTACATCAATGACCTAGTAAATATCTACAGTGATGCGAAATACGTTATGTACGCTGACGACGCTAGCCTATTTTTTTCGTCACCTGAACTTGGTAGCCTTCAGAATAACACCAACACTGCTCTAAGGGCGCTCCAAAAATGGTCAGCAGCAAACGTTTTGCAAATTAATACCAAAAAGACAAAAGCCGTGATTTTCAGACCAAAATCTAAGCAGATAACCTGCGATCACATCACCCTTCTTTACACAAATGAAGCAATAGAAATAGTGAGTAGTGTGAAAATACTGGGAGTTACCTTCACACAAAATATGCTTTGGGATTTACACATCGAATCAGTTTTAGGCAAGCTATCTCGTGTGGTTGGTATGATGGCGCGTCACAGATTGATATTACCTTTTAAAATAAAGCTTCTTGTTTACAATGCGCTCTTTTTTTCTTCCTTGTATTATTGTTTTTTGGTATGGGGTACGACGACATATACAAATCTTGAAAGACTTCATGTACTGCAGAAAAAATTTCTACGGGCGCTTTTCAATGTACCCTACAATTCCCATACTTCAGATTTATTCTTGAAGGGAAATGTCATCCGCGTGTTTACCCTATACAATTACAAGTTAAGTATGGCGTTCAAACGAGAGATAAAAGAAAACCTAAAGTTTTTCCACGAGTTATCTCATCTTGCCAAAAACACCCATTCATACGGCACTCGTTACATAGAACAGTGGAAGGTGGTCACTGCGCGGACAAGCTATTCTATGCAGAAGCTATCATACACGCTGCCAACCCTTTTAAATTCATTTCATAAATTACACATTGAATTGAAAATAACTCCTGCACGAACACTGCGCGAGCATTTCATCAATTCATGCTAACATAGTAAATAGTGTAAAATATTGCTTTTTTTTTTCATTCTTCCTTACTGATGTGTATATCTGTATTCCGAATATGTGTTTCTTGTGATTTTTTTTTTCTCTTTATGTGAATGTTTGCCATCGCTGCCTGCACTGTAGGGGTGGCTGCGGGCCTCTGTCAAGTTGCTTGTGCTTTCAAGCAACTTTTACCCGCAGTCTCCTCCATCGCTGATGGAAATAAAAATTATTATTATTATTATTATTATTAGTACCATGACCATTTGGCTCGTGACGTCAGCGCAGCATCGCAGCCAGTGTTGATTAACACGAGGCGCAGGCGTTGAATCCAGAGCAGATAAGCGTGTGACAGCGGCACATGTTGAATCACGACGTGTGGTGGAATAACGCTAAAACTGGAAAACTGGCGGGGCTGACAGTGGCTACCGCCTCTTCTCGGTCCACTGAAAACAAAAGCGAAAAAGAGGTGGCGAAATATGAAATACAAAATATTCCGTCCCGAGAATTTCATGATAGTTTTTTCCCCGCTCTGGTTTCCGCTCGTCTTGCATGCGCAAAAAGTTTCAATCGAAACCTTCAGGCAAGCACCTTCATACGCATCTGATAAGCACATTCTCCAATCTTCCTGGAATTCTCTACATTTCTCTTGGTGTCCTTACCGAGTGATTTATTTCAAATTTAAAACTTTGTTTTGTGTAATTTCACTAGTTGACGAGTGATACGTGCGGTTTAACGCCCCAAAACCACAATATATGATTATGAGAGACGCCGTCTAGTGGAGGGCTCCGGAAATTTTGACCAACTGGGGTTCTTTAACGTGCACCCAAATCTGAGCACACAGGCATACAGCGTTTTCGATCGCCTCCATCAAGAATACGCCCGCCGCAGCCGGGATTCAATCCCGCGACCTGCGTGTCAGCAGCCGAGTACCTTAGACACTATAGACCACCGCAGCGGGGCAATTTCACGAGCTAGCATCTGAATGCAAATCAAACTAAATGCAATACCGAAGCAGAGACTTGGTCCATGCAGGGCGCTGTGTTGAAGCAACTATATAAATCTTACGAATTCGAGTAAACTAGGTGGTCGCTACCACTGATTTACGAACAGCGGTATACAAAAAGTAAAAAAATATAAATGCTGTTTACTTCTTTTTATTGTGTTTAAAGTAATTGCCACAAAGCAAACATGGTATTCAATTTTTATAAGCTGATTTACACAGACAGGAATACGTTTTAATACCAAAATTGAGCCTCCACAGTTTTTCGTGCACGTGTAAGTTCAATGTATGTTTGGTGCGGGTTAACTTCGTTGAAACTGATCACTTCATGGAAGCGCAGGGAAAGGACATTTACAGAAACAGCAGGGGGTCGCATGTAAAGTACTCACGAATCGAAACGCGATATTGTTGTTCTCTTTTTCAGCACAACGATCGCCACGGGCAAGTGTTCTTGATAACCGCGCTATGTCGCTGTAAATCTGGCCTCTATTTTATAGTGATAGAGTTAAAATTACGCCCGTTTGACGTGAACTGCAGACGCTGGAAACGAAATGAAGTGCGTTGCATAGCCCCAAAATTTAGCGTTCCGATATACGAGTACAGTAACCCATGTGCGTGCTTGTACGGGCATGCTCGCAACTTCGCAAGTCTACAACTGTACACGGTAGAGGAGGAGGAAATAAAATCAGTTGAAAGAAAAACGCGTTTGGGGCAGACTGTTTGAACCAAGGTTGCGCAAGGCCGCATTCGACGTTACGCAAATTCGACGGTGTATATCTAAGCGTAGAGAGAGTGGAACCCCTGCTCCCCACCACCTGCCACCTCCCACCTTCACCACTTTTTTGTTGTTTATTTCTTATCATTATTCGTGTTCGTGGGGTAGTGAGAGCACAGCTGGAGGGAAGGTGGGTGAAGGCAGAATGCAAGCCGTTATGTATAGCGGTATTTCCGTGAGGAGAAAAGAAAGAAAAAAGAAATATCGGTTGTGAGGGAAGCGAGAGCTGCACACTAAAGAAAAAAAAAACTAAGGTAGCAACATATTCGTGGTGCTAAGCTTTAAAGAAGCGCGGAACTGGGAAACCTTTGTTTTTCTCTTCGGTTTTGTCCTTCTCTCCTTCTTTCTTTTTACTCTTTTTCCTATTTTTGTCTTTTTCTCTACTTATTTTAATTCATTTATTCCCTTCCCTTTACCAACTTTTTATTTTTCTAATTTTCGTTATATATATATATATATATATATATATATATATATATATATATATATATATATATATATATATATATATATATATATATCGTACTAGCTTCTTCTTCTATTTTTATACGTGCTTTTGTCTGCGTTGTACCAAGCGCACTACTTTATTTCTTGCTGATGATGGTAGGCGATCATGTGACCATCGTCAATGCGCTCAAAGAACAGGAGGAATAAAACTTCTCCAAGGCTACTCGTGGAGCGTTACGCCAAGTGATGACGACAGCATACGACAACCAGCCACCTAAACCGTTCCGCGTTGAAAAAGTATGCAAAGCCTATAGCGTACCACTGTGGAAGTCGATGTCATGCAGACCATTCCGTGTACAGCTGCCACGGTGCTTTCTATCCTCCTCCACCCGCCATGGTGGCCTAGTGTCCGTGGTGCTTGAATGGGGAACTGAAGGTCGCTGGATCGAATCCCGGCCGTGCCGGCCACATTTCGGGGGAGGGCGAATGTTTGACGCCCTCGTGCTTATGTTTAGATGCACGTTAAAGAACCCCAGGTGGACGAAGTTTCCGGAGCCCTATACCATGGCGTCCCTCGTAATGATTTGATTTTGGGGCGTGAAACCCCAGCAATTATTATTCTTTGTGCAGCAACTGAGGCGGTCCGGCATCGTTAGCGGTTCGAAAATGCGTTACCGGATGGCGCAACCTGTTAGGCTGCCTTTATTGCCACTCTCATTTTTGTTTAAAGAAAGTTCATTCTTTCAGCAGAAAGGGGTATTGTCGCTGTTTGCCAAGCTTCGGTGATTCATACCAGGTGGCCAAGATGTGGGCAGCTTTATAAGTTTAGAGAAAGTACAATAACTGGTTATATTAAAAATATCTATATTACGATTTAAATACGAAGTTTAGGCGAGCTTCATAACAAGTCGAAAAAGAACTTTTACAACAACGCATAATAATAATAATAATAATAATAATAATAATAGTAATAATAATAATAATAATAATAATAATAATAATAATAATAATAATAATAATAATAATAATAATAATTTATCAAGCTTTGTTGACTCACAGACATAGTAACCTGTCTACCTAGGCAATCGATTGTTTTTGTTGATGGCTCAGCACAGCCAAGCAAACTTTCACATTGTAAAACCCAGAATTGGAGGCTATAGTTCGCGCACCTTCTTTTTTTTTTTTTTTTTTCGTGCGCCACTGTCATCGACAATCGCCTTTGTGAGAACGTATCCGTGCACCTTCCAGCCCTTCCCATCCCCCCTTCGTGTGTACCGCTATGCGCTAGAAGGTGCCGTTTCTTTCCTTTGCCCCGACAGGGGGAAGTGTTGCGGGAACGCTTGGCGTTGTTTGGTGCGACTGCCCGCCGAGTTCGTACGAACTCCGCTGCGGGGGGTTGCCGTCGCGCGAGCCTGCGTGGCCAACACCCTCTCGTGGCGCGCTCGAAGAGCGTGGGAAAGCAGCCGCTGCTCGTAGCCGGCCAACTGTACGACGCCTTCTGCAGCGCGGATTGATTCGCCGGGGTTCCTACGGTCGACCGTGCGTGGCACAACAGAAGAGCTCCAGCGGGCTGCCGCGGGATCCTTGACAGGGGCTCCGCGAAAAAAAAATTAATAAAAGGAGAGGGAAAAAAACGACGAGGAAGGGAATCGGGACTGCTGGCAAGCATGCATGTGCCTTGCGGAAAGATGTATGTACGCATCACGCTCGGTCGGGGCTGCTGGGAAGGCACTTCGTGCGTTGCATAACGTCACATACGCGTATACAATCTTTCCCCAACCTCTCCCGCACATTTAACCTTCACCCCCCCCCCCCTTGCTCTTTCGCACCAGTAGACCGGGCAGCCCCTTTTCCTCTTTCCGATAAAAAAAAAACTCTATCTCTTCACCTGCAGCTTCGCCTCTACGGAAGGGGGGAAAAGAAAAGGAGAAAATGACACTTTCAACCAAGAACTATACTATATACCCAACAATTGGTCGCATACCGCGGAGAAACGAACGATACCTTCTTTGATCGAGCCGTTTTGCGTTTATTCTATGCCGTTGCCGTTCACTTCTCGTCTGATCCGAACAGCTCCCTTCCCTCCCTCGCCCAGCTCCTCCCCCCCCCCCCCACCTCACACCTGCTTTATAAGTCGCGATTCTTCTCTATGCCGATGCGGCTCAGACAAGATGATGCCGCCCTGGCACCGCTACTTTTCGTCTTTATTTATCGCTCCATCTCCGCATCGTAAAGTCTGGCATTCGGTTTGTTTGCCTGTACGATTGCCTATTTCGCTCCGTACGGTACTCTCATTTGTTTGCATGACCTTTTCGCTCTCTGTGTCAACAGAGTTTGTGCATACTTTCCACGCTTCGAGACGGTGACACGATCGACGCGACCTTGGGCGTCGCGATGCATGGTAGCCTATATAGAGTGTAGGATCTTGAGCGTTTTCTTGAAACCACTGTCTGGATGCTCATTCGCTTTCCAGCTATACGCCCTCTTCCACTTCTTTAATTTACGACTGCCTTCAGAGCCTCCTTGCAATCCCAGTAGACTTCCTCAGCACGGTAGTCTCGTAGTCTATTTGCCACTAATTACTTTTTTTCCTTCTTTCAAGTTGTTCGTTATTACTGTTGTTATTTTCCTTTTTAATAGGTCACCATTGATACAACCATCCATCGCGTATGCGCAGTTTATCAACACGCAAAGTAAAGCATGCTCCAAGGTCAGGGATGGCACAAAAAAAGACCGGCTAAAACGACGTGACTAGTTTGGGACTAGCTGTACCCAGCTGTCTCGCATATCACTCCCGCCTAAGAGGGCTCACAAAGGGACCGCGTCGAAGTTCGGTTTTCTTCTGAAAGGGCTGCTGCCTTTATCGAGTCGCGCGTTTATACAAGCGCAGCAATAGAAAGATACATCCAACATGGGGGCTCAGTCTCGACAGTGTTCCCCGCTGTCGGTGTTGCGTGATGCTTCCAATAGAAGCCGACTGAGTGTTGTACGCATTTGTGAGAGAAAAAAAAAATAATCGTGCCCGTAGTCAACCAAAAGTCTTGTGCTTTTGAAGACGCAGTAAAACATTGTACGCCTGCACATAATAATGTGCAGCACTGGATGATGTATATACGTAGAGCTCACTAGATCGGTTCGTATTGGGCCGTCTAAACCGAGGGGCAAGTTGGTCACGGCCCAGCTCGTTGATGGGGTTACTGCGCTTAATGGATGGTATACTTATTGCGCTGTACAGGCGCAGTAAAGCATTGTCCGTTTGTACTTCGTAATGTGAAGCAGTTGAAGTGACCGAGGGTTTCCGAGTTTAGTGCGTATCGGGCACTCTTTGCTTCATGAGTTGATCGGTGCACTTGCTGCATGGCTGTATTGAAAGGAGTTGATGTACAAAATGTAACGAAATCATTGCTTCGCTATCATTGGCTTCACTATCGAACAGCGCACAGTCGTTCAGTGTCTTCAAGATTTATTATCTCCAAGAAGTGAACTTGTGTGCGCTATGTGGTCTTCTAACATGTCAATGAGCGAAAGCTGTTGGAATTTACTTCATGCAGTGCTCTCGACACATACGCGTGGGTTCTGGAGTGGACGGCGCAGCAACGCTGGCTTCGTCTTCTCATTCTGCTTCTCTTTTTTTTTCTTTTAAAAAGAATTTGAGCTCTCGTGGTCATATAGTCGCCACTGAAGGCGTCATTATACAGTTACTTTTACGAGGAGTTGCACATTAACCATTGACTTAACTGCTGTGCGTTTCTACCATGGATTTTCATTCCGACCACGGTATGTAATAAACCGGTCGATGTCACGTATGGGCCATCTTGCATATATATATATATATAATATATATATATATATATATATATATATATATATATATATATATATATATATATATATATATATATATATATATGTATATATATATATATATATTAACCGTAACGGTTGTCCGGTGAAGGTGCTGGGTACTCGCCCAAGACGACGCAGCCAATGCCGCTAGGTCCTCGCCGACGCCTCGCGCGACTACCTCCACCACACAACTGTTACGGTTAAAGTCGAAGGGTGTTATTGGCAGGGCGAAATTGATGGTTCGGTAGTAATGGCGTCGGTAGGTGCACCAGTTCACCTCGTCATACCCATTGCATTATATATATATATATATATATAGATAATATATATATATATAGATATATATATATATATATATATATATATATATATATATATATATATATATATATTAGCCCTTGGGTATACACTTCTTTCCCTTATTTCATTGAACGAGGGTCTCGTACTGGCAGACTTGGTGTGTTTAGGTTGTATGGGAGGGACAATTAATCAGCTGCCCACTCATAATAAGTTCACGTGCTACGTGGCGCCAAACATGCGCATAAGAGTGTTTCACACTCGTTGTTTGGCTTATAGATGGCGCTGACTGTCACTCCTACTTCTAAATTCACAGATAAACCCAAAAAAGTCGATGGAGGGAGGGCCGCTGTGATAGCTCAGTGGTTAGAGCATCGAACGCGTAATTCTAAGGTCGTAGGTTCGATTCCTGCTCACAGCTGGTAATTTTTTCATCCACTTTTCTTTCTTCTTATTTACATTCCATTGGTTTTAATACCTTCCCCTGTACATTCCTTGGCATTACTGTCTGTTATATCTCATTAATATTGTGTTAAAACACGGAAAAACGAGCCCTTAGGTATACACTTCTTTCCCTTATTTCATTGAACGAGGGTCTCGTACTGGCAGACTTGGTGTGTTTAGGTTGTATGGGAGGGACAATTAATCAGCTGCCCACTCATAATAAGTTCACGTGCTACGTGGCGCCAAACATGAGCATAAGAGTGTTTCACACTCGTTGTTTGGCTTATAGATGGCGCTGACTGTCAACACACGAAAAAAAGGGGGCCGCGCCTAGGATTTTTTGGAGCCACATAAAGGCGCTAGGTAGGAAGTCTGTCACAACGCAACAACATATTCTAGATGAAGGAGGAAATCAATTGGAAGGGTGCGAAGCGCTAGGTTACATCCAAAAGGTAACAGCCGATTCGTTTCAAAAGAGCGGCCAGGGGATCTCCCCGGTGAGTAAAAGTGTGGCGGAGAAAGCAACAGAGGAAGAGCTAGTACTTGATAATTTCAACTGGAAAAAGGCCGAAGGAAAAATTCCAAAGCGCACTGCCGCGGGTTTAGATGGGATTCCCGTTAGCCTCATTAACGAACTAGGACATAACACTAAAGAAGCATTGTTAAAAGCAGTAGAAAAAAGCTTAAAGGACGGACAAATACCGGACAGTTGGCGACAAAGTAGAATGAACTTAATCTATAAAGGCAAGGGAGAAAAGGACAAGATTCGCTCGTATAGACCACTAACCATTACATCGGTACTATACAGGTTGGCGATGCAAGCAGTAAAAATGAAAATAGAAACATGGGCCGAACATAACGATATTTTGGGAGAACTTCAGAACGGATTTCGAGTCGACAGGCGGTTAGACGATAACCTGTTTGTTCTCACTCAGTGTATAGAAATATCTAAAGTAGAGAATAGGCCCTTGTACGTGGCTTTTCTAGACATCACTGGGGCATACGACAACGTTAATCAGGAAATTTTGTGGGATATAGTGAAAGGAATGGGCATGGGCGACGACTGTGTACAGCTTTTGAGGGAGATATACCGAGAAAACACAGTTTGCATAGAGTGGGAAGGAATGCGTAGCAAAGAGAACGTTGAGGTTAGCAAGGGTCTGAGACAGGGATGTCCTTTGTCCCCGCTGTTATTCATGCTGTACATGGTGAGTATGGAAAAAGCGCTAGAAGGTAGCAACATTGGTTTTAATCTGGCACACAAACAGGGCGGCATGATGATTGAGCAGAAGCTTCCAGGTTTATTTTATGCGGACGATATCGTCTTATTTGCGGACAGTCGAGATGATATACAGCAGCTGGCGAATATATGCGGAAGGGAAGGTGAAGCTCTTGGACTAGGATTCAGTGTAACGAAGTGTGGATTGATGGTATTCAATGATCCCTGTGATCAGACGGTGTCCATACAAGGCCAAGAAATACCGAGGGTAAGCGAATACAAGTACCTTGGAGTATGGGTAAATGAGAGTGATAGATACATGGAGGTACAGGAAAAAGCCTCGGCAGCAAAAGGAAAGAGGAATGCGGCAATAATGAAGCACAGAGCGTTGTGGGGATACAATAGGTATGAGGTGCTTCGAGGTCTGTGGAAGGGTGTAATGGTTCCAGGGCTTACTTTTGGGAACTCAGTGGTGTGCATGAGGGCAGAGGTGCAATCGGGAATGGATGTAAATCAAAGGACTGTGGGACGCCTCGCATTGGGTGCTCACGGGAAGACGACAAACGAGGCTGTAAAGGGCGATATGGGGTGGGCAGGTTTTGAGGCGAGGGAAGCGCAGAGCAAAATAAGGTTCGAAGAAAGGCTAAGAAATATGAAGGAGAGTAGATGGGCAGAGAAGGTGTTCCGTTATTTGTATAGGAAGAGCGTGGACACACAGTGGAGAAAAAGAACTAGAAGACTCACTAGTAAATATACGGCTGGTATTGTAAGCCATATGTCAACAAAGAGCGTTAAGGGAAAAGTCAGGGAGGCGGAGAGGATTTACTGGATGGCAGCTATGGAGAAAAAACCGGCTTTGAGTAACTACCGAAAGGGCAAAAATGAAATAAGGAGGGAGGCATTTTACGATAATTCAAGGGGAAGCGCTTTACTGTTTGAAGCGAGATCGGGTTGCCTTAGAACGCGTAGTTATAAAGCAAGATTCAGTAAAGAAGAAGAACAATGCACATGCTGCGGGAAGGATAAGGAAACGGCGGAGCATGTTCTGATTGAATGTGGAGATATCCACCCAGGTGTACGTTTGGGCACGAGCCTACAGGAAGCCTTGGGTTTTAGGGACAACAATGGAAAGCTGAACACACCCGCGATTGAAATAAGTAAGAGACGGTTAGAGTATTGGTGGCAGAAAATTAGAGAGAAAGGACAAAAATAAATATTGGAAAAATAAAATATGGACAGTGTGCCGTAAATGGCAGAGAACTTAAGCTGAAAATTTACCTTTTTTTCCATTAAGATAGAATTTATCGAAGTAGAGGCATTAGGTCAACATCAAAAAAGAAAAAAGTTTTTTTTTTTTTTTGTCGAGCCTGGTGGCATACTTGTCACCACCCCGTTATAAAGGAGACGCTCATAGCATCCATCCATCCACTTCTAAATTCACAGATAAACCCAAAAAGTGGATGGAGGGAGGGCCGCTGTGATAGCTCAGTGGTTAGAGCATCGAACGCGTAATTCGAAGGTCGTAGGTTCGATTCCTGCTCACAGTTGGTAATTTTTTCATCCACTTTTCTTTCTTCTTATTTACATTCCATTGGTTTTAATAACTTCCCCTGTACATTCCTTGGCATTACTGTCTGTTATATCTCATTAATATTGTGTTAAAACACGGAAAAACGAGCCCTTAGGTATACACTTCTTTCCCTTATTTCATTGAACGAGGGTCTCGTACTGGCAGACTTGGTGTGTTTAGGTTGTATGGGAGGGACAATTAATCAGCTGCCCACTCATAATAAGTTCACGTGCTACGTGGCGCCAAACATGCGCATAAGAGTGTTTCACACTCGTTGTTTGGCTTATAGATGGCGCTGACTGTCACTCCTATTTCTAAATTCACAGATAAACCCAAAAAAGTGGATGGAGGGAGGGCCGCTGTGATAGCTCAGTGGTTAGAGCATCGAACGCGTAATTCGAAGGTCGTAGGTTCGATTCCTGCTCACAGTTGGTAATTTTTTCATCCACTTCTCTTTCTTCTTATTTACATTCCATTGGTTTTAATAACTTCCCCTGTACATTCCTTGGCATTACTGTCTGTTATATCTCATATATATATATATATATATATATATATATATATATATATATATATATATATATAGATATATATATATATTTAATAACACACATCTTAAACCATTACTTCTCTCACTCATCGTAACTTACCTAAACTGCCTAGCATGACATTTGCTGTAATGAGGTTGGCCAAAGTATGGCTGGTTTCGTCTAGCGTTGGCTGGCTCTTGCTCAATTATGACCAGTGCGAGGTAGTGCTTGCTAGTAATTGCCTAACTGCGTTTAAACGATTCCTCGTGAAAATGTCAAGTGACCTAAAGTATCGGGCAACTTCAGCTGTCCACTGTTTTAGCAGCCACAAAGTATCCGTTGAATCTCGGTGAATTAAATATATTTAACTGAAGTTTTTTCAGATGCAACTCATTTCTCGATAGAAGCCTATACGCGACAAACGCTGCACGTAACTGCGGCGACGTTCCGTACACCCGGGTAATGATTTATGCCCATGTTCGTAAACACTTCAAGATGGAAATGAAAGCAGCGTCCACGAACGTGGCACGCGGGAACGGGCTGTACGTTTTGCGATGGGAAAGAGGATGAGACGCTCGGATGCTACTCGAGAACTCTGGGAACGGAATGTGTGTATCCCTCTCGGCATGCGCGCTTGTATATCCCGCCCGTACACAGTGTTTTGCTTACCGCACGTCTTTTGTATAAGTAGGGCACGTCAAGAGAGCGATGGTGGGACTCTTGGGAACGATACATCGGTGGGAGGAAAAAAAAAAACACAGACTTGAGAAACACGAGACCGGCTTTTCGAAAGGCGTCTATACAGACTGCGCTTCCTATGATGCGTTGTTATTTACTTACTGCTGCTATAATGTTCGGCAACCATTACCATATTTGACTTAACGCTTTCAGCGGTCGTGCCCCTTGAGTAGCATTTTATTATAGAAAATTGAACGTGGCCCTTACGTACAAATTCCACACAACGGGAATCGATACAGTCAGGCTAGCGAGTTCGAGTAGTCTGGAAGCAATCATGCAAAGCAAAATGTGAATTTTGCAGTAGCAATATAAATGCAACACTTACCTTCTACGAAATGCATGGGGGACCACGTGATTTTTTTGCTATTATGCTGTCACAACAAGGGGGTAGTTAATACGAGCACACGTTCACATACAGTAGCCAATATCCAGGGCCAGCCTATGCTAGTCGGTATGTACTGCTGCTTGTCCGACTCAAACGGTAGGTTAATCATGAAACTTACTTTTTTATAACAAGTAATCTTGTATTCTATAGTTGAAACTATTCATATTCTTACATAGTAGTGTCTGTCTCCTACTTCACATCAGTAGAATGTTAATGTTATTATATATATATATATATATATATATATATATATATATATATATATATATATATATATATATATATGTCGTTATTGTGGTAATTCTTTTCTTATTTATTTTGCTTTCTAAGCACCGAAAATGTTTCGAACGTGGCACTTTTGCACGATCTTGTAAGATATCATGGAAAACCCAACGGTGATTTCAATATGCATTTTTTCTTTTTTTTTTTCTCTCTTGCCAATTACCTTTTGAGCGCTCGTCTCCTGTCTGACCTTAGGTCCTCGTTCCTCGGCACTGGATAATTATTTTACCCGGAAACTAATTTATTTTTTTTTTCTTATGCTTTAACTGCAGTGAGGCTTTTTATGAACAGCTAGCCCCATGGAACGCTTACTTTCGCGCGTTTAATTTTCCTTTTACGCAGTCTAGGCTGCATGTTACGTAAGGCACTTGTGCCGGCACGTGTTGTTTCAGAGCTGCTTGCAATGGTGGAAGGGGGGGGGGGGGGTTATAACGTACATCGGGGCCGCGTAACGCGATGTTCGATTGCTCCGCGCAAGGCTGCATGCAGGCGGTTCATAATGTGGCTGCTGGTCTCATACTCAATTAAAGCGAGCACGTGTGCCCGGTGGCGTAACAGAGCTTAACCATTGCTCGTTAAAGCGGGAACTATATACCGTGCAACTTCGACCTTTAGATATTCAAATGCGTTCACCACGCGTGCTCTCCAAGGTCTCCCTTATCCTCCAAAAAAAATGCTGTAATGCCGGCGAACGCTCGTCGTAGCGGGTACGACGCGTCTTGTTTCTGCACATCAGTATTGATTGATTGATTTGTAGGGTTTAACGTCCCAAAGCCACCATATGATTATGAGAGACGCCGTAGTGGAGGGCTCCGGAAATTTCGACCAACCGGGGTTCTTTAACGTGCACCCAAATCTGAGCACACGGGCCTACGACATTTCCGCCTCCGTCGGAAATGCAGCCGCCGCAGCCGGGATTCGAACCCGCGACCTGTGGGTCAGAAGCCGAGTACCTTAACCTATATAGACCACCGTGGCGGGGCCTGCGCATCAGTATCAGTATCAGTAAATGTGAAACTCTCAGATTAAACGCACACACACGCAGTGTTTCCACAGCTGCTGATTTAGCAGCAGATATACCGATGTTTAAATTATTTGATGTGACGTGGTGCCATGTGGTGGCTGAGAAAAGAAGGAAAGCCATCAGCTCGCTCAAATCACGCAGCAAAATAATCACTGGCAATGCGTGAGTGAGTGTATTTTCCAAACGAATAGCCAAACGAACCGAGTAGCACAAAAAACTTTTTTTCTTATCTCCTCTTCCCCCACCTCGCCCGAAGAAAACTGCCTGACTTTATATAAAGTTTATTCGTTCATTAATCCATTCATCAGCAAGTGTACCCACATTTCTTTTTTGTCGTTTCCCCCTTTTCACGGTGTACGCCATGATTATCCCGCAGTGCGCTACCTGCGCTGGAAAGTCTAGGGGTGAGCAAGTACATGCTTAGAGCGCTAAACGGGCCTGTAAGCCAGTGTTTACTGGTGTGAATCACTCATGCAGGAAAGCCACAGGCCGATTTTCGAAATCGCATTGACATTTCGCCAACAATTCACTGCACATGTGTGAGCATTTCCAAGCGAGAAGCCTTCGACCCCAGCTCGACTATTGGAACAAATGGTTTTTTTTCATGATTCACTTGCCTGCTTTTTCTCCTCTGTCAGTTCTCTCTTTTTCTGAGTATACAAAATTAACACATCTTGCCCAAAAGTGTGACATCCAGGAAGTGCTTTCTGAAGAGCTTTTATGCCTCCGAAGTACCCTGCTTGCAATGTAGAGGGGTGAATTCACGGCCGAAAATGATTATATGCATGAAAGTCAATGGGGAAACATCGCAACACGATGGAGACATGGGCTACGCAGTATATGATTCCAAGGAAAATAGTGCGCAAAGACGTAATACAAAGAATCAGCGATGGACATAATATAATGTAATAATTTTTGGCGCCTAACGTCCCGAAATTACGACATGATTAAGAGAGACATCGTATTGGAGATCTTCAGATTGGTTGATCTTCGGGGGCTCTAGAACGTGCATTAAATTGAAGCATCAACTATGTAAAACAATCTTGCGGGTGCAGATCCAGGGAGCGAGTGAAGATGTGCACAACCACCTCGTCCCCGCTTAATTTTTATTGTGTACTTCCCAGACCTTCTGCCAAAAAGAGGATCTGTTAGGGGCTTACCATTGCTGACCATGTACTTCCCATTAGATGATCTTCTCTGGCAAAAGATACTGTGCCCGCCCCTACTTGCAAATGACACTACTAAATTCCTCATCTGCCCCGGCTTCTTCGAAAGGTGACTCGTCGTACGTGCCTGTTTCCCAACCTGAAAAACTAAAGCTTCAACACCTCCGGGTGTTATCTCGAAGTCATTAGTTTTACTACTTCACGACAAGCTAGAGTACTCTTTGTATGCGGTAGATTACTAATATCAGCGGTGCAATTGCGATGCACAAACTAAGCGCAAAGACTGAAATTTGAAATCTACTGATTTCTACTGATATATTCCAAGGGAAAATCTACTACCATATTTTTAAGCGTCGCTGCAGTACTGGCGCACACGCACACACAAACACCATGCCCACTGACGCAGTGTGAGAGATGAGTGGATTAGGATTCAGCTATAGGAAGTAAAGCTGTTCTTGAAGAGTACTTTAGCAAGTTACGGAGATACGGTACGGAAATACGATACGGCACAACGATATCATTCCTCTTTTCTCGCTCGTTGCACCGTAAAGCACCCCAACAAAACTAATAGGCTATTTTTTTTGAAACTTCTACGTGGTTGTCACGCCTCACTGTTTCCTATATCAGCCTACGCACTGTTAACGAGCCCCATCCCTGTGCCGGCCTGTTGAGGTGTCCTCATAAGGAGAGACAGTTAGGGGTCGGCACTTTTCTTCAGAGGAATCTGTCGCCCAGGGAACTGGAACTGGGAGTGACAAGAGAACAACAAGCGGTAAGGGAGGAATGGTACCGTATTTATGTACCGTCTATCCGTAACTTGCTGAGAAGCTAATAACACTCCAATCCACTGGCGCCAGAGAACGTATGCTCTCAAGAAAACACTGCATCAACCAGCCAAGTAGACGGCGCACAAGGAAAAGAAGTGAGACACACACACCACGACTCCCTTGTTCGCCGCCTGCCTGACCAGTTTCCGCTTTAGCGTCATGCACCAACTGACTATAATGCACGTAACTTCCGAGATAGCTTAAGCATGTCTGCGAAAGCACTGTGCAGTGCATACTGCGTTTGATACAACAGATGCAACACTGTGTAAGCTAAGCAAAAAGTTCGGTAAGTAGAATGTGCAAGTCTGCGCGTCTCGTGCTTCGATTTCATCGTTGAAGAAGCTGACCTTCGTGATTGGCTCCATGCGCGTGCTACCGTAACTAATCGCAGAGGCCGTGATACGAAAACTAAGGGACGCTAAGCAATCCAGAACAGCCTATTAACAACCGTGTAAATAACGATGTTTATTTCTTATGTACAAGTCATCTTCAATTATTACTTTGTCTAAAACAATAAAAAAAATTTACGTTACGGGTGGTAAATCATTGGACTATTTCTTGGTGCAACGCGCCTTTACTGCAGGAAGACTCGCTATAACTTCCACAGAGCGGCACTTGATGTTTGAAACAGAGTATATGTCCTCATAGCGTTCACCTGTTTCCATATCGGAATCTATCGAACCATATTTCTATGGCATACAGAGTGTCGGATGACTGCAGCTTCGACCAACTTGAGGTCTTATGCATATATCGTTTGACATTCTTACACGGTCAACAGTTGATTGCATACAATAGCATGTGCATTCTCGCATTTCCGGTTATTTCATATTGTTACCAATCCTGTTCACGTGTGCCGACCTACTCATGCCGCCCGTTCTTTACGACTGTAGAGCAATGGAATCAAATATTCGTTATATCTCGGATGCGCACAAGTGTTCTCATCCACAGAAACGATGTCTCAAATTTCGCCTATGATTCTTCAGGTCTGTCGAGTAGGTGAATCTCGTATGAGCATACGAGTGGCGTGGGTGTTATAACGTCTTCCAGTACGCGATAAAGCGTAATAAATCCTTATCTCACACTGCCCCAAAGCTGCTCCTGCACGCACCTGCGAATACCTTGCATAACTGCTCGTGCCCAGCGCTAGACCGTCGCTGTTTTTAGGCATAAGCTATATAATGAAGCTTTCCGCAACCTTTGCCGGACGTGCAGGTATCCCTGTGCAACACGACGTCATTTGGAGGCCCGACTTACTTTCTTGACATTTCCGTGCACCGCTGGCAAGGACCACCATGGGCTAATGGTGAATTAAACATATTTGTTGCTCGCAGTTTCCTTGTATCGCGTCTGGTTTAAATATTTTGCTGCGAACAATCGCTTTGTTGAATGTAGTACCGTATTTAACGAGACGTTGGACGCGGGGCGTTTTGGTACGAATTGCGAAGTTTTTTTTTTTAATGATTTAGCAATGCTCGCTGCCAGCAGACGACATTCGCAATGTGAGCGGGACGTTCAATTCGGTTTGTGAAGAAATATGGAAAGACTTACTGTGCTCTAATTAGGAAATTATTTACGTTATTACGGTTAATTTCTGTAAAATGCACTGCAATATTTTCTCTTCTAATACTTCCCTTGCTTTGCCTTTGGTCTCCACATCGTTGGCATCAAATTACGTAATGTTCAAGCTCTCGCAGACAGTCGGTCATAATGCGCGTCGTAAATGGGGTATGACAAAGTGAAATCACAGTTCGTGTCGAAAAAAAAATACTTAATTTTTATTGGCACTTGAGCAAAATAAGACAGTAGTATATTTCATAATAATACAAGTTCTCGAGATCAAGGCATTGAGACGAAGGCACGTGCTTCTGTACAGAACAGTCAACTGGCGAAGTGGAAGACAGCGTACGCGGTACACGTAACAAGCTGCTGAACATTGGCCGGCATGCTGAAAAGGGTGAGGTAATTGTATGTACAGTTTGTACGTTTTGCAACAAGCATCAGAGTCAATAATTGAAGGGCCCCTAAACCACCTCCAATATGTATGTTTTTTTCAAATATGTCAAGTAAAAACACACATCGTGTGCAGAATGCACTCGCGATCAAAAATTGCACACGCGGCAGCGCTACAAGCCTCCGGCGCGCCGCAACTTTAAAGAAACAACCTCTCCTCCTCTCCGGGCCTTTCTTGTCTCCGCGTGACGACGAAAACTTGAATCTCTGACGAGCAACGCATTGATGCTGTGATTGGTCGAGAAAGAGCCTACGACTTCCAGTTGGTCTGCAATCAACTGTCCGCGCTACTTGTTGTTCGGCGTGAGTACGCGCGCCTACTTGCGAATAAGCTACTGCTGCCAGTAACACGGGGTCTTGTCCCTGTGTCGTCGTTCTGTTCTCGCGCTATAACTATCGTCGTATTAGCACGGGCCGCCATGGTAGCAGCGGTTCGTCAACAAGCACCCAGTTGACGGAGGGAAGTAGACGGAGGGAAGCCTCGGCCACCGGAAGTAGACGGTGTTTCGATAAGCGCGTCGGTGATGACGGAATTCCGCGTGAGATTGGGAGGGGCGCTCGGCGAGAAAGCAAAGAGGCTTTGGGAGAAGGTACCAACGGAGAGAAGCGAAAGAAATAGCGAAAGCAGTGATCGCTATGTTTCGACAACAAACGAGTCTGAAAAACTTCTCACGGTCCCGTAGTCGTGGTACACTCGTGCACAACTTAATATCGACCTCTAGGTGGTTTAGGGGACCTTTAACATTCATCAACAATGTAGTAACCTGAATCTAGCAAAATACAGATTTCTCTTTAGTTCGTTGTCTGGTATACAAAAGCCATTTCATGACCTTTAGTTTTGTCAACGTACCCAGCACCACAGCAAATCACTGTGAGGTGAGATCAAATGCTAGAATCACCATTAACGAAGGGCACTTAACAGACACAATAAAAAGTAAGAGTGGGCTACAGCGAGTACTACTGAAGTATTCTTTCAACGCCGTAGATGCGTTTCGGTCGGTTCACCCGCACAAAGACACCTGCTGAACAAGATCATGGCGAAACTTGAGTGAATGCAGTGTCCGTTCCGCAACTCTGTTACGTCAGCGTGACGTCACTGTTTTTGAGGTATCTTCGCATTGATAGCATTTCGGCTCGGAACGAGAAGCTAGAATATTTTTATTAATCGTAAATATGCCGCAGGAGGCGCGACGTAATGTAAACGTCGTAGAAATGTACTGAAGTAAGTTTTGATATGGAGTATCTAGTGTCCAATCACTCCCCTCACGGAATCCTTTGATTCCGCAAATTTAGTACTTTCATAAAACTTAACGTATAGCATTTCTCTTTATTGTCCCGTTTTCATTTACGTTCTTCTAGTTAGACGGAAACAACAGTTGAAGATACAAGCAACATACTTCTTTAAACTGTACATAATTAACGAGCGTGCCGAGCACCTATTTATTTGGTAAAGACACTATCAACACTGACATTTAGCTGCGCATGAAGAGCCGCCCAGCATTTTCTCGAACAAAAAGTCAATCATGATTGTACCTTCTTCTCTCAGATCACCGGCTGCAAGAGTGCAGCTTGTTAACGATATTGTGGAGTAACTCGCGGTCATGTCATTACTCGTTAGCAGTAATAAGCTAGGTTGCCGGAAGTGCCGCCCAGACGCTCATCGCCTTATTATACTTCATGAGCTCCGACCGTATAAAACCATGAACTCCAAGATCGGCACGCGTCCCTTTCGGTCTTGGAGGTCATCATTAGGAAATTACGCTTTTTTCCGCCAAACAAGGAGGGCGCGAGTGCTGCTTCGGATGCCCCGCCCATCAGGAACAGCCCCTGCACGATGGCTCAGGAAATACTGAAGAAGGATTGTACATTCAAGATTTCTCCATTTCGCGAAAACAGCTGGCGAAAACCGGGATATATCGCACGTCACGAAGGCACTGTTCGAAATGCATGTCGCATCTAACAAAAGAAGACATGACGTCAACGATAGAAAAGGTGCAGTGAGATTCGAGGAAACACACAAACGAAAAGAAAAAAAAATAGCGAGCGTCGAGGCACGCGCAATGCGATAGAGGTATGTACAGCATTAAGGCACACTGTGGTGGTTGCCGCAGCATATTTCATGTATAAACGGAAACATATATCGTACTCCACTTGTAACAGCAACTTGTACAAAAAAATAGCATCGAGAATAGAAAAATAGTTGCTGTGATGAGATCGAGTCGTGCAACAAGAAACAAACAGTGCTTTACAACATGTGCAGTCGGAACCATATGAAATAAAAGAAGGCCACGATCGTGACAGTGAGACATTTTTCTTCACGATGCCATGGCGCATGCGCCGTGCCCCTAGCGTATGAATCGCGAAGCGTTCCCTGGTCTTAGAGACGTTCGTTCTTTCAACAGTGGTTGTCCCTGTCTCGAGGATAACCATAACATAACGACCGACGACAACACGGGAAAATGAAGAAGGCGGTTTTTCACCGAAAGGTCAATGGTTTTGATGCAGCGGGATAGATAACACAATTCAAATCACAAGACTGGATGATTCCACCTCACTTTGAGTCTTGCTGCTCGTTTCTGCATCGATCATTTTGCGTCCAATGAATAAGTATCTTCCATTACTTTTTTTAAAGTAGTTCCTCCAACCACTGCTCAAATTCATGCCCAACGATGGCGTCGATGTTGCACTCTACAAACTATCCCAGAAAACTCATTTTCAACAAACGCAATGTTATTTCGGCACAAACAGCAACATAGTTCTGTACAAAAAAAAAAGGAGGGGGGGAGGGGGGCACTTCCCACGACTACCAGGGCCTCCAGACGCTGTCGTCACCAGCTCCGCTATGTTCGTCGTCTTCGTCCTCCCCGTGATGCAGATGTTCCCGAGACTGTTGCATTTCATCCTGGCACTGCGTCGCCGCAGCGGTGACCTCGAGACCTCGCAGGATGACGTCGCGGAAGAATGGGGGACGATGCATTGCAGCCAGGTCGTCGAGGGACGCCGAGGGCGGCGGCGAAAAGCAAGAGGGCGACCTCTGTAGCATCGACTGGGCGTCGCACGAGGAGGCGTCCTCGCTGCCGACATCGCTGCTCACGGGGCTGCACAGCGGACTGCCGCCGAAACTGCTCGCGGGACTCGGGGACCGAGGAGGGTGCGGCGACGTCGGCGTCGACGTGTTCGTCGGCGTCGGGGGACCCCAGGACGGTGGCAGTCCGCCAGGTCCCGCAGCAGCGGCGCTGTTCGACGATGCGGCAGCACTACCACCGCCACCGGAAGTAGCTGCCGCGACGGTCGGCAAGACGAACGCCAAGTCGCCGTTGGGCAGCCGGCTGGGGATGAGCGGAAGACCACCGAGCTGAAGGCGCCCGGGAGCTCCGCCGGCTCCGACCGCGGCGAGCGGCCCGGAGGGTGCGACGCCATGGAGGTCTCCCAGGTTGGGGATCTGGACGCTGAGCGGCGATATTAGCAGACCCGGTGAGACGCCTCCCAGGGGCGACGCGGGTCCACCCGCCGAGGCGCCGTTAAGGCCGTTCACGCACGTCGTCAGGTGGCCGACTAGTCGCTGGCGCAATGACGGTTCAACACCTTCGAGCCGCGTCACGTAACGGCTGACCTCGGTGGCGCACTCGGCAAAGCCGGCACGGAACTTGCTCATTACTACCGGGTCCGTGGACAGGGCGGCTGCGGGGAGGAATGCAATGCGAAGATCAGACACAAAGCGTTCCGTAATAGTGTCACTGAAAGGCAGTCACTGCTTCTGTATAATACAGGTGTGGCTGCATGCATTTGTCGCATGCGAATTCATAAAGTATACCGTTTCTGATTCTAGCTACAACAACGAAGTAGTAGGATTCAGCAATGATCGATACAAACTCAAGGCAAACAGCAAACAGAGCTGTGGTTGCACTAATTTAGCAACTGACCTGCCAGTTGGTGGCGCTGGACATTCTGTAAATGGCGCACGGTCATCTCCAGGATGTCGGCTTTCTCCAGCTTCGAGTGTCGTGACGGCTGCGCAGGGACAAGACGAAGATATAGCCATGTCACGCGAAACGGCCAACTTCTTCAAAACGAACAATATGCTAATATCTAACTCCCTATCCTGATAAAATGCATCAATGGCGTGATCAAGCAAAACCAGCAACTACCAAGAGACACCGAGTATTAAGAAACAAGGCAGTCTATAGTTGGTATTCGTTCGTCGTGACAGCAGCGCTAAGTAGACAGTATACGCAGAACAAGAAACAGAAGACTTTCGCGTCTTATTTGTATACATTTTGCCTATACGCAGAGTTTCTTCGGCGTTGAACTACGTGTCCACTAATCTCTGATCACCCGATGTCGCATTGAGCCCCGCTTAATTATTATGTGGGGTTTACCGTCCCAAAACCACCATATGATTATGAGAGACGCCGTAGTGGAGGGCTCCGGAAATTTCGACCACCTGGGGTTCTTTAACGTGCACCCAAATCTGAGTACACGGGCCTACAACATTTCCGCCTCCATCGGAAATCCAGGCGCCGCAGCCGGGATTTGATCCCGCGACCTGCGGGTCAACAGCCGAGTGCCTTAGCCACTAGACCACCACGGCGGGGCATTGAGCCCCGCTTGTCTGACAGATATGCTTCACTAACTATTATCCGATAGTAGCCCACAACATATTCCCCGCAAGAACGGATGCATAAAAGCCTTGCGTTGATGGAAGCGCACTCTAGATTAACTTCATGAGCCGCGCGGTCCCTGAAACCACCTCCGGAGAACATAGCCGATTGCACGAGAGGGACTGTTTCCTCGTTCGCCGAGGTAATCGGCTGGCACATTATCGTCATCTAGTCGGGAAATTTTTAGACCTCATAAGCTGTATTCGACTACAGCACCACAAACAGTTAACGGTCCCTTAACAAAGTGACGCACGCGCGCTCAGCAAGTGCGCTGCTGGAATAACGGAGCGACACTCACATCCTTGTTGAGCGCGTCCAGGATGAGCGCCTTGAGCTCGGTCAGGCACTGGTTGATCCTGGCACGGCGACGTTTTTCCATTATGGGCTTGGTGGCCTGCGATACAGCATTGATAGGAATACATTTAGTTCACGTAACAGCGCGTGCTTGCAAAATAACGCTTGAGATAACTTTATTCACTTAATAAGTAAGTGCATGTCATTACATACACACGCAAGAAGTCATGGATGGCAGACAGTACACAGGAAACCATTAAATAAAAAAAACTGAATTCTGGGTTTCTATACGTGCCAGAACCACGATGTCAACACGAGGCACGCAATTATAGTGGGCGGTTCCACATTAATTTCGCTAACGCGCTCTTAAAACTAAGTGAGAGAGGGAATAAGGAGAAAGGCACGGAGGTTAACCAGGGCTAAGCCCAGCAGGCTACCCTGCACTGGGAAAAGAGGAGGGGAGAGAAAACGAAGCGTGGTTTCTTTTCAAGGACCCGAAAGGCTAAGCTAGATGCCACATCAAACGCGAATCAGCCGTCAGCGTCCCGCGGTGTCGGGTACAACACAAGTGATCCCAAAAAAAAAATCACGGAATGACGTCACCATATGACGTCATAATGGCGTCAATCATCGCGAAACATTGTCATGCCGTCATCGCGTGACATCGTAGCTTGTTCGAAGGAGAGCCGATCACGGAGGCAGTGCAAAACCAGGCAGTGTAAAACTACGTTGGGTGCCGAAAGACTTCGGAGAGAGGCGGGGCAGGTTGAATACATCTAATGAGAGCGAAAAAGATGACTTTTGGCTTCGTGTCAACCGAGGTAAATGCATTAGAGACCCTGTAAGTTGTCGTTGTTGTTGTCGTTGTTGTTGTCGTTGTTGTTGTTGTTGTTGTTGTTGTTGTTGTTGTTTTTGTTGTTGTCATTTCGTCCTCATTTAAATTATGCTGTTGTGATGGCGGGAATCAAATCCGCGACCTAGTTTTTCACAGTTCGATTTACGCTACAGCGACTATAAGCTACCGGGTAGGGACATCAACAGGTAAAATACCAAATTATTACTGAAATCAGCCTTGCTCAATCAATGCAACGCCAATAATTCGTCACATTTAGAAAAAGACATACCATATGGTAACTGAATCAAGAACACTGAAAGACAGCGAAATCTTCACCATACCACGGGTCCAAGAACAGCCATATCCGAAACTTTTGCATGTACATATGCGACCGCAGTACATCAGCACACTTTTTAGTGGACACACACACACACACACACACACACACACACACACAGTATACTCTGTGCTATACTTGCGACTTAGCTTTTAGGGCGAGATGCCAACAGGTCGGACAAAACTGCCGTCCATTTAAAGAAACAATAATAGATAGAAAAAAAGGTAATGCAGAAGCCTGTCTCGGGTGCATTTGAGCGGGGAGGAACGGCGGGTGAATACAAAAACGAAGAGATACACGGAGCCCAACGCGAGATCTTGTCTCGATTGGCGAGCGACCACACCGCGTGGAA
Organism: Rhipicephalus annulatus; assembly: GCA_013436015.1. NCBI lineage: Eukaryota > Metazoa > Arthropoda > Arachnida > Ixodida > Ixodidae > Rhipicephalus > Rhipicephalus annulatus. The sequence continues at coordinate 52,998 of WOVY01006520.1, forward strand.
GTACGTTTTTGCCTCTGGCGAAGTGGTTGGTCTGGCCCTATAAGCCAGATGATCGTCGCAGTACCTATAGTGCCTTGAAAATGGCCATCGTCTTTCTCGTTCCGTTTGCTTTCGGTTCGAGCAGTCGAGCGTGCAGCTTGGTTGGAGTTCGTTCTCTTTCTTTTTTTTTCTTTCTTAGTTGCTTTTTTTATCATTTTTCTCTGCGTATATGTAGGCCCATACTGTTCAGTCCCTCACGCGCTATACGCGCTGAGTAAGCATAATCTCTGGTTCATCTACACGTACAGAATGCATGCATTGTATGCAGCCGTCATCGTGCTCATAATAGAGCAAACGAGACGACACGTATTGCAGCGACTTAATTTCCAGCAAAAAAAAAAAAACGAAAACTGCAAGGCGCGAGCACTGAACAGGCCTTGGCGGTTCGTGAAGCTAAAGAGGCATTCCGAATTATTATCTATGCAGCACCATCTGCGGGCGAATCCGAAAAAGCGCGCTCTCATCTGGTGCGGCCCTTTCGGGATAAGCCAACATGGAAACCACGGTTAGAGCAGCCGTGAGATTTCAGATACGGTTTGCTTTGGCTTGTCCTAACCACATTCCAGATCTGTGCATCAAGTGTGTGTGTGTGTATATATATATATATATATATATATATATATATATATATATATATATATATATATATATATATATATATATATATATATATATATATATATATATATATATATATATATATATATATAAGGGAAAGAAGTGTATACCTAAGGACTCGTTTTTCCGTGTTTTAACACAATAATAATGAGATCTAACAGACAGCAATGCAAGGAATGTATAAAGGAAGTTATTAGAACCAATGGAATGTAAACAAGAAGAAAGAAAAGTGGGTGAAAAAATAACCAGCCGCGAGCAGTAATCGAACCTACGACCTTCGAATGGCGAATAAGACCTTCGAATAAGAGCACTGAACGCGTTATTTGAAAGTCGTAGGTTCGATTCCTGCTCACGGCTGGTTATTTTTTCACCCACTTTTGTTTTTCTTAATTACATTCAATTAGTTCTAATAACTTCCCCTATACATTCCTTGGCATTACTGTCTGTTAGATCTCATTTATATATATATATATATATATATATATATATATATATATATATATATATATATATATATATATATATATATATATATATATATATATATATATATATATATATATATATATATATATATGTGTGTGTGTGTGTGTGTGTGTGTGTGTGTGTGTGTGTGTGTGTGTGTGTGTGTGTGTGTGTGTGTGTGTGTGTGTGTGTGTGTGTGTGTGGAGGAAAGAAGGGAAGGAAGCAGGATAAACTATAGTGGGGTGAGTGTTAAAACGCAAGTGGACGCTTCCCTTTCTAATTTTGTATAAAATTTGCGCATCTCATGTACTTTATTGTAATACAGAAGTCTCAACTCTGTCAAGGCAACCATGTTCCTGTTTGCTTATTTGCAAATTTTCACTTGTTTCACTGAAGTTCATAACAACGTATTTTTTTTCACTCCTAAATGTTTTTTTTTCTCTGTAGAGCGTTTTTTAAGAGTGTTCAATTGTTTCTTCTTCTCGCTATTTTCTTTTCTTTTTTTCGCTTTAGATTTGCACTTAATTTTTTTTCGATGTATTGAATTCATGTGATTACGCTTTGAGTTTATGCAGATATTGTATTTTCACAGGATATTCTACCTATGCACTCACACTTACATATTTGTGCTTTATAAATATGTATACTTAATTACTGAGCGTTGTGCATTATTGTGGCCAGGGCAGGGGTCGGTGCTCTGTCAGACGTTTAGTTGCATTTTCATCACCTTTTCCCATTCAACCACTTGATAAATCAATGTTGTATGTTTCGACTGTGAATAAACTTCAAAAAGAAAACGCCACCGGGTTCAACCATTACAAACAACGACCGCTGCGCATGGAAAGTCGAAATTTCGCGCAGAAAAGAGGGGCGCCCTTGTCTAAAGAGCTTCGCACGTAGAGTCACAAAGCCTCACACGTATAAGTCAACGACCATGGCATGTGACATCGATCCATCATTCGATACGTAAGGCGTTGTGCCACCGCGGGAAATACAGCGCAAAGCGAAATAGGAGACGAAATAAAAGCGGTGTATAGGGTGCTCGGCGATTCCGAAACGAGCATTCCTTCGGTACACGAGAAAACAGCAGGGAAGGTACGCCTCTCGCGGACGCTAGCCGAAGTGAATGGCGAGGGTATCTCCGTCAGCAATCGTCGAACCGGGCATGAGCCTGGTTAACCTCTTTACCTTCTTTCTTGTTGTTCTTCCTTCCTCTTTCCCAGCGCCATTCACCGTAGGTAGATTGAGCGCATACCTCCGATGCCGTTCATTTCTAAGTGGGAGAGAGGTTCCCCGTAGAAGAGTGATGTGTACTTGCAGAAAACAGGAGCTGGGGGGAGAGGGGGGGGGGGTCGGTGGCACAGTGATCATCTTTCCAGTAAGAACATCTAAACCGCGTAACACACTGATCCGCAGGCTTTCGATGGTATGTTCATATTGCAAGAAGGTGTACTATCCTTTCCATTTATTCTTTCGTATCCTCCTCCTCCCCAGCTGTTCCAACATTTCACGCCCAATTCTTTTTTTCTATAGATCACGGATTTCCACCACTTAGCACGGTGTATAGCGTTGGAACCATCCTTCTTTATAGACGAGCACTACGTCTCGGCCTTCAATTATAAGCGTGCGTCAGCCGCCCTTGCCGTTCCTCGTCCTCCTTCCCTTATCTCGCTCCCTGCGCGGAGCAGATGTTTATAAATAACGGCGCCGACACAGCGGCGCCGCGATCGCCTCCTTCGTAAGAAGGTCCCCAGATGAAACGTAGTCCTTCGATGGGCAGCCAGTTCGTTAATATGCGCGCGATGCGAAATTGAAGCGATAGGGCGCTCCCGCTCCCTTGGTTCCCACGATCGTCGCCCGGCCATCGGCAGCGCGGGTCAACGAGCCGTGAAAACATCGTCACGGACGTCACGGTCAACGTTCACGACTGCTGCACGACCTTAAAGAGACACACAACTAGACAAACACTGAGCCTTGATGAAATCGACAACCAATTTTAACAGCGAAACTGCACTTTGTCGAGCTTTTCATGTCCGGCATCCATGCCATATAATGGATGAATAAACTTTCCTTTACTAAAAAGGTGCATGGTTTTGTGGTTTTCTGTAAGGTAGTCACACCGGAGCCCTCCACTACGGCGTCTCTCATAATCATATGGTGGTTTTGGGACGTTAAACCCTACATATGCCCCGCCACGGTGGTCTAGTGGCTAAGGTACTCGGCTGCTGACCCGCAGGTCGCGGGTTCGAATCCCGGCTGTGGCGACTGCATTTCCGATGGAGGCGGAAATGTTGTAGGCCCGTGTACTCAGATTCGGGTGCACGTTAAAGAACCCCAGGTGGTCAAAATTTCCGGAGCCCTCCACTACGGCGTCTCTCATAATTAAATGGTGGTTTTGGGACGTTAAACCCCACATATCAATCAAACCCTACATATCAAAGGTAGTCAGGTCCGACTGCTGCGTGGCCCGACACAAGGCCTACGCACAGCGCGACTTTTTTTTTATATATTTGATGTGTGCCGTTGACATGAATATACAGGGTGTCCGACATAACTTGAGCCAAGAATTTGAGAGTGAAAGGCACTTCGGAGGCGAATTGAACCAAACGCATACTACTGGCGCTAGCCTGTAGGTACTCAGGCTATTTTTTATTTCTACCCATACTAATTAATTAATAATTCTTCATCACCTATTTTTCAAATTATGGGCTGAAAACACAAGACAAGACATAAACATTGAGATGTATAGCGCTTTCAGAAACCACCCACTAAATTGTTTTCATGTACGATACCTCTCGCGCTGTTATTTTTTGCCACGTTGTAAAAAAAAAAAGCCCCCGAAATGTGAAAAGAAGCCGTGTCATGGACCGCGAGCGCACTGTTATAGTGCTGCTTTATGGCTTTCTTTACAACGCGGAAAAAATAACAGCGCCAGACGTATCGTACAGGAAACAATTTTGTCGGTGGTTTCTGAAAGTGCTCTACATATTAGTGTCCACATTCTGGCTTTCCAACCCATAATTAAAAACGGTAATTAAAAACTAATTAGCATGGGGGAAAATTTAAAAAATAGCCTGAGTAACTACAGGCTAGTGCAAGTAGTACGCGTTCGGTTCGATCCGACACTGAAGCGTCTTTCTTTTTCGAATTTTCGGCTCAAGTTATGCGGGACACCCTGTATAAAGCAGTCACTGTTATACTGCTCGGAACCTGTGGTAACGTAAAACATTGACTGCCAATCCACTGTGACCCACTTGTGACCCATGTGACGTAAGCAAAAATTTCGTTTTTTTTTCTTCGCGTAAATGTAATATTGAGGCCGCTAACTGTTCTCCCGTCTATAGAGTCCATCGTACTCTAGATCGTCAGCGGAAGAGTTGGATGTCTCATCGCCCACGAAAAGTGTCCCGCGTCGGCGGCGTCTGAGGAGTTTCTAAAACCTCCATGGGCGTCACCACGAGTGATACGAAAAATCACGATCACGTGATGACCAAACAGAGTCGAAATTCGTGACGCCATTATGACGTCCAGTTACGTGACGTGGCGTAACACGCTGACGTCATCACACGACTTCGTAGCTTCGTTAATGGTTCCCTGGTCACGGACACAGAGCAAAACTATTTTAGTTGAAGAAAGTTTTCGGAGGGCGGCGGGGCAGGAAAGTTACGTCGACTGAGAAGAAAACGAAAATATAAATGCCTTTCGCCACATACGTGTCATTTAGGGATGGCTTATAGTGCTTATAGCTTTCCTATGCTATACAGAGTACTCTCGATCGTCAAGTCATTTTTCCCAGCATGACTCTTTATGCAAGTTTTTTCGGTGCCACAGCGACGGATGTGGGCGGAGGTTACATTCATTCTTGAGTCCTAACCGACGACTAAGTGACGCAGGGCACAACCATATGCGCGTTCGACCATCTACTGCGACGCTTGGGTGGTGATGGAAAAAAAGAAGAGGAAGGAAACAACAAAAGGGAAAAGGCAGGAAGGTTAACCAGAAAGATATCCGGTTGGCTACCCCACACTGGGGGATTAGGAAAGGGGACAAGAAAGGAAGAGAATAGAGGAACACCAAGGTGCTCGAAGTCTAAGTATTCGGACATTTTCCACTCCGTATCTCTATATTCAATAGTAGCATCTCTACATTCAGTAGTAGCATCTCTATATTCGAAATGGTCCGCCTCGCAAATCACGAAATCAGCTACGCAATCGGTCCGTCAGATGATGTCGGATCATACGTCCGATTCATCGCAATGACTATCTTCAACGATCTAGACGACAAGTTGGCGATAGCTGCAAGGTTCTCCATGAGGAAGGAAAGTTTAACCGCAGATTTCCCCGCTGTTGGTCGAGTGTTGGTCATAGTTATGGTCGTCCCACCCCAGGCGCATGCCAACTAGTTATACATTTCAGCGTTCGATTATCGTTCGATTTCGTTTCACGTCGCAGGCGGCGCGCGCATTGTGCGTCCTTCGACGCTGCTGCTTCGAGAGTGACTCACCAACTCGGCCACAGATCACGCGCGTGATTCGTGGCAACTGGACACGTTACGGTATGCAAATAAACAGACGCAACGGCGCGCACCTGCATGCGTACATTCGACACGTGTGAAATGTACAAACAGCGGCGAGGCGAGCAGCGCTGCGCAGCGTTCTCTGTCGTCTCGTCAGCGTGCGGTGAACTGCGCTTGCGCACGGACGACGTCTCAATTTCACGCGCGAGCAAACACGCAGCGCGTTGAGCCGCCCGCTCGTCCTTTCGCGCTGGCATATCGAAATGCCAGGCCAACGCCTCCTCTAGAAAGATGCCTGAGGAATGGCTCGCGCTCCCAGCGGAGTTGGCCTGCCTTCAGTTTTAAACGAGCTCCGCGCAGTGGCGCTCGCGACCGACACTATCATCACGGCGACGGGCGGTACCAGCTAGGCGTTTTTCATCTGCGGCCCATAGGGGCGCGTCGGTCGAGAGTGGTTGAGACCTGCAACTGTGCACCACTGTTTCGGAGGCTATGCAAAGTGTTGCGTTGTTGCACCGTCCGCCACAGGTGACGCTAGCGACCGAGAACATTTTCAAAATGAAGGAGGGAAAGAGTGTGGCAACTGTTTTTTTTTTTCTCATGCGGCAGGCATCTTCCTAGAGGAGGCGTTGGCCAGGCGTTCACTTTCCGTGCGCACGTGCAGGCGTCGCGCTCACCTGTCACGCCGAAGTGTTATTTCAAAAACACGCTGCGAAGGTTGCGAGAGACCTGCAGCTGTTGTATGTTTTCTTTCGTGCTGAATTTCGGCACGTTTTTTTCGGCGTTGATCTATAGCTCCGTGCCCCCTCGTTCCTACAAGCACTTGAAAATTACAATTGCGTTGCAACGCGTTTTGTTGTTGTTGTTGTTGCTGCTGCTGTTTTTCTATTTTCTATTGCATATAATTTCCTCAGACCAGCCTGTACGGAAGTCGAAGCGTGGTGCTTAATCAACAGCCACAATCATCTTCAGTCCAGTCCTGAAGCCGTGTAAATTTATGTGTGTGTGTGTGTGTGTGTGTGTGTGTGTGTGTGTGTCGTAGACAAAGTGTACACGAGTTGTAAACATAACTGCATTATGTTAATGTGATTTCAAAACAACTTCATTACTTTTCGAATAGTAATGTAACCCGCCAAGGTGAAACCTTAACTGTGTGCTGTGTGTGTGTTATGTGCAATGTGTATCTCCTCCACTGTCTCTTTTTCTCCCTCATTTCCCTCTCCCCCGTGTAGGATAGCAAACTGGACTTGTTGTTAACCTCCCTACCTTTCTGATATTTGTTTCTTCTCTCTCTCTCTCTCTCTCTCTCTCTCTCTCTCTCTCTCTCTCTCTCTCTCTCTCTCTCTTCTCTTCGATGAAGGCGAAAATGCTTGAAGCCCGTGTGCTTAGATTTATAAGTGAAGCCCATGGCAGGTGGTCGAAATTTTTGGAGCGCTCCACTATGTTTATGAAACCACCATATCATTATGAGAGACACCGTATACGGCATCTCTCATAATCATATGGTGGTTTCGGGACGTTAAACCCCAATAATAATAACTATTATTGTTAAGAATACTAATGTAGTCTCATCACTTTCGGCCCTCTTTTTTTGTGATGAAATTTAACTACATTAAAACTTGCTTAATAAAGTACCTAGTAATGCGATGCAACTGCTTTTGAGGAATAATTTTTATCTCATATTTTTCGACGACGTCGCTGTTTACGGATTGCGAGGAAGACCTTGCGGGAGTCGGGAGTGAAAATGTGTAGCACAAGCTTCCAGTGTTGTGATGTCACATGTTGTACGACTTTCTCTTTCAGCCATTCTACGCCTGCCGTCCACTATCCTTAAAAGCGATGGCCCCACCCCGGACAACTGCGTCCCGCGGTTTCGACTGATTTACAGCTTTGAAATTCGCTTGTACGGATTATTGATAGCTTGCACGCTACGTCGCGGACGTACAACGTGGCTCCGACATGGCGGCTCAGATGACGTCATCGCAGCATAATCAAGCGGCGATTAATTTGCTTCAGTGTGATAACAACTTCGCTGGGACGTTGTTGGGCATGCGTGCGTGAACAACGAAGGAACCAGCATGTCATGTGCCGATAACGCTAACGCGACATGAAAATGCTCGCGTTCCACCATTTTGGTGCTGCGACGTGCCTGTTCAATGACGTCAGTGCAAGTTATTTATACCATACGCGTACCTTGAATACGCTCAGGCAGCGGGCACCTGCGGCTCATTGAAGCTGCCTGTATAATATTAGTAGTAGTAGTAGTAGTGATAGTGGTAGTGGTAGTGGTAGTGGTACTGGTAGTGATAGTGGTACTGGTAGTGATAGTGGTAGTGGTAGTGGTGGTAGTAGTGGTAGTGGTGGTAGTAGTAGTAGTAGTAGTAGTAGTACTAGTAGTGGTGGATGTAGTAGTATTATTCACGCAGGTCACGTGGCCCGAGGGGGTGTGTGAATAAATAAGTGAAACGAAATTATGATTGCGCTCGAAATAATGGCGATGCTTACTCGAAAATATTGATTATGATGGTGATGATGATTTTCGAAATGAGATTAATCAAGTCAACTGTTTGACGTTCTGACGCCATCAAAGAGAACACGCACCGGAAAGGACACGATTACGACGACAAGTGCGGTACTTCCAGAGAATAGATTATCTATCTAGATTATCTAGATTATCAGGCTATTCTGCGCATGTGCGGGTACGCTATGTTTTGTATTCGAAATAAACCATTTGGGAGTAAAGCACATGCCGTCGTGTCTGCGTATTTCTTGTTCGTGTTCTCCCCACTAGCGGCGAAATGTACAAAACGATGGCCTCCTCAACTGTCGTATATGTAGTCCACCGTCTATATACTCGCGCGCTTAGACCTTCGCTATGCGGCGGTTTTCGCGGCGTGAACGAGGCTGAACTCTTTTCACAGTTCAAAGCTCTTTGGGGTTCCGGGCTGTAGTATGCTGTCGTCGCTTGACGTAACGCAGGCTAAACCATATATATCAAAATAGAAGAGGGAAAGCAAGCGAGAAATAGAGAGTATAAAAAAAGTAGAAAATGGGAAAAATAGAAATAAGGAATAGAAGAATATAAATAAACAGAAAAAATAGGACAAAGTAAAAAAAGAGAGAAAAAGAGGAGAAAGGAAAGAGAAAACGGAAGAGAAACAATAAAAGCTGCTCACCTTGGCACTTCCATCAATCTTAGTACCACTATAGTGCAAAGCTGCCTTTACTCTACTTTTTTTTAACATATACACGACAGCGAATGCGGAAGTTTTCAAGTACTACAAAACGCTGGTTTCTAAACCAGTAGACGTAGAAGCGAGTTAACTGGTTAGTAAGCTGCCTCTCTTAGACAGAGCGTAAAAAACACTGCAAAGAGGGACAACTGAAATTAGACAGTCCTTCGCGGGCTGTTTTGCAAGGAGGCGTCGTCATAAACGCAGCACGGGAAGTGGTCCGGAACGTGAACGAGGTCGTTAATTACCTTTTCTGGTGAAAAAAAAAAGACGAGACGTATACACGTGGCATATATAACTAGCGCGCACGGATTATGGGGGCCACGCAGCCATGCGTGGATATATATTTAAACCGGCCGATTAGTCACGACAACCGTACACGCACTACTTCATATACGAAATCGGCTTCACGTAATATATCTTGACGTACACACACGCACACACGCACGCACACCTGCAATAGTGAAAAAAAAACAGACAAAAGAAGGAAAACAACTGCTCGAAATGTACAAAGAGGTAGCGATTCGTTGGCCCAAATCTCTTGCCGATTTTGAGTTCCTTCATTACTACAATACTACGGTGGTTTCTGGGTTCTCGCTATTGCAGCGGAACTTTCTTGGGCCTTGGGAAATTGGGTGCTTTAGCAGTGACAGCAATACCGTAGCGTAAGCACCGAAACACTGCACCATCGAGCTCGACATGCAGCTTTTCGGGACATAAACCGATTTGACCACGAGATTTGCTTATTGCGTACCATGATGAGGTGATCAATGTGTATATAGATGTCTTGCATGTTAAAAAAAAATATGAGCGCCGATGACAACGCAAAGGTGCTTCCGTAATTATCGCACGGTATTACCGTCAGTGCTAAAACACTCAAATATAGATCTTTAGTATACTATGCGTACGTAACAAAGCCGTGGTTCGCCTAGCTATCAAATTTATGGGGGAGGGGGTCCACGATTTCCTGGCGCCGTGTAGCACTGGCTGATCAGTGTCCCGTCCTCGGACTCCTTCGACCATGTCCCCCATCTATCCTATCTCTTCTCTCCTCTTTATTCACTCGTGTGCAGCGAGTAATTCGTCTTATACACATTTCTCGTTCTACTATTTCTTTTTAAAGAAGATAGTCTTTCTGAGGGACCTTCGACGCAAAAATTTTCGCCTGTCGGTCTCTACATTTGTCTGTTTGTCCACCCTTAACGGTACCCCAAACAACACGAAACGGTACTCCAAACGGCGGACTCCATCCACAGCGCCCACCAATAATGCTCTAGTTCTAGCATTCATACTTGTGCGATTGTCAATTCGAAAGCAATTATTGCGCATATCTGAGGCACCATAACAACACGTTGATATTCTGTATGTGCGCCATTATACTAGAAAAGGCATACATAAGTAATTCTAAGGACCGTAGCGTTTATCACGCTGCGCTGATAATGCAACGCTTGCAGGAAAGGGAAGTGTTTCCAACGCTTAGCTAAGACGACACGGTGGCGGCACCTACTCGTCGCCTTGCGTTCTACACCTTATCGCCTACAAGCCGCGCGCTTCGTTTTCGAAGATAACTGCCAGATAGCGCTCATGACTAACGTGTGACGTGACTTGATGCGCTCGTTCGCCTCCGCTGCAGGCTCGAGGCACTCTAACGCAGCGCTTCCACAATACCATTAACCGATTTTCTTGCGCAGAACATCAAAAGTTTTGTTCACTCTCTCCAGACGCAACGCAAGACTGTCGTCTTTCGACGACATATGCAGAGTAACATGCAGATACAGAAATTAGCTAATTTTTTTTCTTTCCTTCAGGACCACTTCCTACTACACGGGCGGGGGGCAGGTCGACCTATAGCGTTATGTTCGTTCGCGTAAGCGTTTATATATATATATATATATATATATATATATATATATATATATATATATATATATATATATATATATATATATATATATATATATATATATATATATATATATATATATATATATATATATATATCGTGAGGCCCACTCTCTCTTTTGCGATCATAGGGCGGTACAAAGCTCAGCATTCAATTGGGTGCCACCCCCCCCCCCCGCCCGCCTCTGTGTGTGTTACTGCGTGCCTGATTCGCATGAGTATGTCATAATTGTACGTATCGCGAAAGTCAGGTGACGCTTTCAGTATAGCAAGAAAGCGTAAATTAGGAGGGCGAGTGAGGTAATATTCTGCCATGACCGAAGCGTAAAACGGCAACCAAGCATCAATCGCCTATCATTTTTCTTTTTTAACCAGTCGAACTCCTCAGGCGTCAACAATGATTGTCGCTATGTCACAACGGAAGCGTATTCTGCGTAAAAGACACCTATAGCATAATATTGAAGTACTTTGCTCGCCTTCCTTGAACATGACCCAATTCTTATAAAGGGCATTGCACGTAGATTCCCATGCAGAATCCACGGTCTTCCAATGGCTAAAGACACGCGATGACTAAGCGAACGCAGCGACAGTGCTCAAAGCGTGGTTTTTTTTTGTTTTTTTTTATGGCACATTTAGTGGAGCTTGATCTGTTATATGAGACTGCTACTTTCGTGCACCGTCTATTTTTTTAACGCCCACATTGCGTTAACGTTTTTAAAGCCCACAAAAATAAAAAAATAACGAAGTAAAAAAAAACTGGGCGCGCGCCCCGGCACAAGTGCTGATCGTCGGGCTGCAACAATCACGTGGTCGCCACATGTTCGTACTGTGCCGAGCGATGGAAGCACGCGCCTCTTTTGTCAAAAGGAGGCACGTTATATTCCACGCGCTCGAAATGTCGCGCCAAGGTCTTTTCTGCTTCATGGAGGAAAAACAACACGCTATCTTCACTTCTTACCCATTTAACCTTATAAACTGGTTTCAACTGGATTGCACCTGACACGAACAAAGGCGCAGCTCTGCTTTCTTACTCCGTGCAGGTTGATAAGACATTTAAATATTTGATGATTGATTGATATGTTGGGGTTCAACGTCCCAAAACCACCTTATGATTGTGAGAGACGCCCTATAGTGTAGAGCTCCGGAAATTTTGACCTCCTGGGGTTCTTTAACGTGCACCCAAACCTGAGGGCACACTAAAATATATAAGGAGGGTGTGTATGCTGAATCAGATTGATTGGAGACTGTTGAAGAATATCGCACGACGCATCAGACATCTTGACGGCAATGACGCTGCTTATACCCTATTGCATGGCGTATCTATAAGCTCGAAGATTTTCAATCGTCAGGGTGTATCAAAACCAGTAATGATGCAGCGTACATTCACCATATAGGGTCCATAAGGTTTTTGCGCGAACCTTCAAGCTAACACGCTCTTCACGGTGCTCTAGTATTCACGGTGCTCGACTGCTGAACTAAAGGTCGCGGGTTCAAATCCCGGCTTCATCTCGATTGAGGGAAAGTGTTATAAGCTCATGTACTTAGATTTAGGCGCAGGTTAAAAAGCCACAGGTGGTCGAAATTCGCGGAGCTATCTTGTATGGCGCTTCTCCTAATCATATCGTGGTTATGGGACGTGAAACTGCAACAGTTATTCTTACACAGAACACATACGATAGTTTTGCAGCATTCTAAACTGTAAGTATATATCTAAGGTGAAATCTGTAAAAACAGCTAAACTTTCCCTACAGCGCCCACATTTTCAAAGAGAGATTCGCTTCGTCAGAAATAACTGGGTTGCGTTGACAGCACGTCAGCGGCGGCCGAGCCAATCGCTGAAGACGAGAATGCGGTCGGTCCCGCACATAACGAATTATCATGTATATCGAACAGCTGCAAAATCTCTTTGGACATATTCTCGATATATAAAAATATTTCATGTATCGTACAACCTACACACAGAATTATTATGTGGTCCCCTTAAGGCTTGATATGTACTGGTTCGGCATCAATGTAACAAGGACCGAATAGTAACGAAATACGGTTACAAAATACAGATCGTTACCATATTCGAGCTTACGATTTTTAAAACTTGACCGCGGAGGCCGCATTTTTTACGAAGGCGAAAATGCTCGAAACCCCCGTACACAGATGGAGCTGCACTTTAAAGGGACACTTAAATTAAGAGGGAAAAATTTTCTTCCAGTATAAGTAAAGTGCAGTTTCACGGTCCCAAAAATACCCCTCTTACCGCCAGACAACGCTTGGCAAGCGAAAAGACGCGCGAAAAGAAAACGAGGGTGGAGACGCCATCGTGAGATTCCCGCATCAAATACTGTGACGTCATAGATTCTGACGGCGTCTACTTGGTCTTACGTACATTCTAATCGATAAAAAAAAATGAAGTACATTATGACCTGTGGGTGCCATACATCTAACATACCAACTTTTGAAATTTTTCATCGAACCCAGTCGAGAAACTGCGAAAAATACATTTTCGAATTACTGACGTCACACGCGGAGGTTAAAGCGCAAAATTCAAAAGTGAAACTTCAACCTTGATTTGCTCCGCTACTAATGAACTTCTGACATAAGCGTTCTCAGTGTACAGTTTATGAAACTAAACCAAGCTACTGTGTCACTTTAGTTACCCTTTAAAGAACCTCAGGTGGTGAATTCCCAGAGCCCTCCACTACCGAGTCTCTCATAATCATATTATGAATTTGGGACGTTATACCACATACATTATATATTGTTTTTAAACTTCCCGCTATGCAATACGTGTTCGTACCACACGCGGTAGATGGCGCCATAGACCATTTGGCTGCGAGCTTCAGGTATGGATGTTTCTTCGCGAGGTCAAGTTTTCTGAATAAATCTAAAGGTATGTGCTTCCGTACGGTAAAACATCGACGAAAACCTGAAAACAACTGATCATTGCGTTCATGCACACTGGGCAGTTCTGTGATTGCGACAGCGTAACTGCGCTGTGGTGTGATGTTCCACATTTTCATCGCTTTTTTTTTTAAATGAATGAGCTCAAAATAGCATTCTGACAAACGGAACGCTTGTGTTTAAGGAACATGACAAACGTGGTATTAATATGGCACGCAGGGGTTACGTAATGCTCAGAGGATTTTATTTCCGAACCATCGAAACTCCCTTACACAACAAAATACATAGCAGAAATAGTTGCATGGTTTGTCTTAAAATAAGTACGAGCGAAACATTAATATCAAACTTTGTATATCGTTAATTGGAAACGTGCGAAAAGTGCTTTGCAAAAAAAAAAATGCGGACGCCATGTACCACATGAAGGGAGTTGTGAAGTATGATCCGCTTCAGGAAGTAAAAAAAAAATGTCAATAACGCGGAACCAGCCACCACATTATGGTCATGACGAGTTAGAGCAGCGAGGTTGCGCAATGGACGACGCAGAAAGACGCAGATCAGTAAAGCCGTGAGCAATATCAGAATGAACAATGAAATGTAGAAGACAAAACGGCTAAATGCAATGTACAAGTGCGAAAGCGCTAATAACACTAAATGTTCAAACTGAATGCGATTCAGTACTTCACATTCGTACCGGTACAAGTAATTATTTATTAAGCACCATGTTCCCTTTCGTATTAACTACGACTATACCTTATGTCATCCGACAACAAAACAGCGCTCTGCGAATGAGTACCAGAACGAGCACAGAAGGCGTAGAGCGCGAAAGCAAATCAAGCTCCAAAAGCCATTGTCATATCTAATGATATCACACTCAGAAAAGACCTCCCAGCAAACCACGCGCCTTCACTGCTCGGCCCAACGCACTAGTAGCAGCGCGCTCGGTTAGGTAAGCCCCGATCGAAAGGGAAAGAGAAGCAAACATCCAGCGGCAGGAGCAAAGGAAAAAAGAGATACAACGCGAGAGCGCGATGATAGCTCGTGCCAGTTGAACGTCAGGCGTCGATCGATTGGCGTCCATCATCAGCTGACCGCCGGCGCGTCACGGCGACTGAGGGGGCGGGGCGCCGCTAGCACGCGCTCCTCGTTCGCGCCCGTGCGATCATTACACCCGCCGGCACCGAAAGGAAGCAAATCGTATGTACAGCGGGGGTGTTTTACTCACCCTTCGAATCTCGCTCGCCCTGGACGGAGTGGGACGCTCGGTAGACGCCGGAGGAGGCCCGTTGGCGACGCTGGCGTTGGCCATGCTCGACGCTGGAGGCGGAAGCAGGGGCGACGGAGGTGCGGGCGGGAGTCCGTACCGCTGCTGCGACGTCTGATGATGCTGTTGCGACACAGCCGGTAGTAGGGGCGGCGGCGAAGCCACCATTCTGACACCGCTCGTCAGATCCAGCTCGTTGAGCGAGTGCACCAGCACAACACTGCTCGCTGCGCGAACCGATCAGCAGCAGTCGGTGGCTACGACAAAACTCCACTCCGGCAGCAGCAGCAGCACCGTCGACTGCATAGGCGAGGGTGTTATTGCTGCGCAGCAGGAGGGGTGGCACGGGGGTGAGAAGGGGGGTGCAAGCCGTGAGCACCGAGCCAGCGCCGACGGTAACGGAATGCCTGGCGCGTGATGTCGCGGCGCGCAGGTAGGCTCCTCTCTCCACCAGCGATGCGGAGAGGAGAGCGCGTCTGTCCCGGAGGAACCGACTCCTATTACTCGCGTACCCCCTTTTCTCAGCAACAGGCAGCGACCGCCGCCGAGGGGGCGATTGAAAGGAGGAGGGGGGCGAGGGGTGGTGACTAGGCAGCCTGGCATCGAGCGTGGGAACGGAGTCTCGCGCGTCGCGCCAGCCGGCCACGCACGCACGCAGGCCAAGCCTGGCGCGACCCGACACAGCCGCGCGCCGCCACGCTCGCTGCCAGGAGTTCCGCCTTTCGGTGCCGAGGAGAAGAAGGGAGCCCGCCAAAAAAGAAGAGCGCGACAAGACGTGGGATCGCGCGCGCGCGCGCTCAACGCGCGCCGGCGCGCACACACCTCCTCTCCACCGCTCTTTGCTGCCCGGTTCTCCTCCAGATATCAGCCCCGTCGGTCCTGCGCGCAGCCTCTTCGCTTCTTCCCAGTGTTTCTTGTTCTTTTCTTTTGCGCTTGGGAGTCTCCAGAAAAGGGAGGGAGGCCAGCAGAGCCGATTTCCATTCCACCGCACTACGCATTTATACTTGAGGTCAACGATGCGTGCACCGTCGCGCGCTGCTACAGCGGCCTCCTCCTTGCCCTCGAGAGGACCCCGTGCGCCGCCGTGTGAGAATCGGCTAGACGCTGCGTTCCCACACTCAGGCGTTTCTCCCGGCGCGCGCCTGCTGAGGAGAAGGAAGCGGGGGGGGAGAGCCGTAAGAACGATAGAGAACGCCGTGGCAGGCGGCGCTGGCTTTGCTTATTGCTGCTGTTTGCTGCTGCGAGGGTTATTGCTGCGGCTGCCAGCCGCGCAAGGTTTCGGCACATTCTAACCACCTCTCACTCTCACCGCGGTGCAACCCAGCCAGCCGAGCCTTCTCTGCTGCCATGTGCTCGCGCGCGTGCCGTCGCTAGACTGGCTTGCCCCCCTCCACTGCGAGGCTGCCTCCTCCTTCGTCATGTCTCGATGTTTTTGCCGTTCCTATTTCGTTCTTTATGCGCCGCTCTCTTCTCGTGACGTGCAGCGCGATGGGGGGGGGGGGGGATCCTTTGCCCCAATCACTTTCTTCTCCGGTCGCTCTGTTTCTCGCTTTTCTTCTGCGCGTGTTTGTATGCACGCCTTCTATGAGGGGGAAGTAGTGGAACGAGAAACAAGCCGTACTCTGTGATCATTTGGCTCTTTTCCTTCTTGCGTGCTCGGTTTCTTAACCCTCCATCTCCCTCCCCAAGCCATCACCGCGATGGCATCACTGTGGGCGTAAGGGTGGTATTGGAAAGCGATAGGCGCACGCGTTCGTGTGCTGACCTCCAGCTGACGGGAGCAACGGTAAAATAGAAGGGTGAGATAAAAGAGGAGTTTTATCTCCTTGCAATCACGGTGACTCATGGGAGCTGAGGAACCAGCCAAGGCGCTGTTGTGCCAAGAGCCCCATCTGCGGGGTACTTGTTCCCGTGTGGACGGCTGCAATGGTTGCTGCACCAAATGGGTGATACAAAATGCAGTCGCTCCTTAAAGAGGCGTTGTTGATCATGGTAATCTTCTGGGCTCATCATCTGCATCGCGTGCAGTCATCCGACGAAGTTCTGTGTCGCCAGAGATAAGTGAACAAGGCGTGACAAAGTAAAAAGCAGTCCTGAGAGTCTCGTCTCCCTGGCTCTGTGCCATAGTTGTGTGTAACACGTTATTACTTGTGATAAATTAGATTTTCTTGTAAATTCGTAATACAATGCATTAGAAACTGTAACGTTCTTGGTGACGTAATTCCATTTTGTGCAATAGATTACCAGTATTTAAATCTTCTTTTTTCATAATTCAAGTTGCAACCAGTCCTCCGCGGAAATTCTCGCCACGAAAAATATGCGGCCACTCAGTAGGAACTCCTTCTTGTTAGACGTGGGCTCCCTACAGGCATGTTTCGCCCTTTTTCTTGGCCTTACCTGCAACGCTTGGCCGAAGTGCCTGCAACAGCGAAGCGCAACGCTTCATAGAGGACGTGGACACTTATCATCGAAGCACGTGCCAGCTACTAGCTAATGCGTAACGTATTCATGCGTTATAATACCGCCCTTCCTTCAAGCGGCATGCATTGAGAGAGTTTTCAGGGTAGCCGCTGACCTTTTAACGAGTAAACGTGGGTTATTCAGTAGCGACATTATTTTTCTTAAACAACTTCTAATCAAAGTCAGCATATATAAAAGAAGCCACAATAAGTCTTCCAACATTGGCGCAAGCTTTGAGCCTTCTTTTTACCACGCAAGCCACAGTGTCTTGTTGTAGTTTGAGCAAACTTGTGCTGGTGTATTACGGCAATGAAACTTTGCGGGTAACTGACACAAAAGTAATCAACTACATTTCTGTCATTGCATAGTTTATTTTGTTGGACAGTAATTGACTGCTGTAATCAATTCCACTTTAATGGAAGTAATTGCATTTGTAATCGGTCAGGATTTTCTTTCGGTTACGTCTAAACAAACAAAAGAAAAACTGCTCCGAACAAGAATGACAAGTTCCCTTTCTGTCGTTCTACCAAAGGGCTTAATATAGAAGAGAAAACGGCGTCAGATGGGTTGCAAATGACTCCCTTTTTTTTCTTTATCGGAAGAAGTGGGTAGTTCCTCTATAGTAGTTTACACTTCGTTTCTATACGTTTCGACAATACGGACTTCCCCACAACGGTGTGCCTCGTATCGCGTCGTGGCTTTGACACCGTAAAGCCCGAAATTGGTTACGAACTTGTAGGGCTGTGCCTGGCGAACCAGTTGGGTTGAGCGACATTCCGGCAGGAGTCTTCTCGGTAACGCGGGGTTGCCGCTTTGATGGCGCCCTTTCTCTCGGAACCGGACCTCTGAGAGTCGCTGGCGCGTAGCTTCCGTTCCGGGCGCATCCATTAGGTCCAAAGTTCCGGCTCTGAAAGCATGTGCGACGAGCTGCTTCGGCCATGACCGCAGTGGCTCACTTACAGCGACATCCGCTTTGCCAGTTTTTAAAAAACTGGTCGCGAACGCGTCGCCAGGCGACTGTGTACACACGAATGCGGTGATTCACCCAGTGACGGAAGCAGCGACAAATCAACGCCCGCATAGGGCAGACAAGTCGTGGTTCCCGTTGTCGTTCCCATTATAACATTATGGTGCACTAGACCGGCCGTTTTTGAGCACTCCGGACGCTCCGAAAAATTTTATCTAAAGTATCGACTAAACATTACTGCCGATAATCGCGCCAGTAAGTGATAAGGAGGAACATGACTTGCGTACCTGCTTGTACACGTTGTAGAGCTTTAATCCTGTCGTATTTACCACCTCTAAACACCGTCAGAACGCTCTCAAACGACCACCATAATGTGACATAATAGTTTCTTGCGACATACCCAGACCACCTCTCAGATGCGGTGCTGCCGTCCATACGACTTCGATTAAAATTATGATCTGAAGTTTTTTTTGCCAACCTGATGATATCGTAGGCGTGCGGATGGTTTTCCCTTGGTTCGCACTTACATGGAATTCACATGTTTTGCGCTTGTTGTAGAGTGCATTAAAGCGCGTTGCCGCAACGCGAGAGTTTTCTTTTTGGATAATATTCGGTTTTCTTTGCTTTTCTGTAAGCGGCAGATTATTCCCCGAAGTTGTGGATCAGACAGAGTTCCGCAGATCGCATAGTTTCGAATTGCCTCGTTATGTCGCAACTCGCAAATTCTCCAGGGAACAGCGATAAAACGGCACAAGGAGAAAAATTCATTGCCCCATTAAACAGGGCCTCATAGCATGCATTGGTGAAACAAAAAGGAAAAGAAAAAAAATCATTTATTCTCGCTTCTTTCAGCTTCCTACTTTTTTTTCCTTTAGCCTTTTTTTTTCAGAAAATTGATAGCCTCCTTGTACATGTTAGCGAGATGCATCAATTCGCCCAGTGACAAGTAGCTTATTACCAGGCAGGAGGCCTTAAAGAACGGCACTAATGTATCCGACATTTATTTATACGTTGTCAGATATTATCAGGAGCCCGAAAGCTTCATTCTGAACAGAATTAACCATACCTTAAGTAGTTACAGCCTTTTTTTTTTTACTTGTGAGGTCACCAATACATAGATCTCAGTTACAAAAAAAAATCCTTGAACTAAAGTATCTTAGCCACCAGGTCACATATGCTGCCTGCACGCTCAAACAAGGCTTTCCGTCTTCTGTGCTGACATGCAACGCGTGACGGAGGTGCAGCCTAAAATTGACGATGCCCCACTAGGCCCCCCTCAGGTCAACATCTTCGACCAGTGCATGAATCTTCCCTCTAGCCTCAATACTGGAACACGATAACAAGTACAGAGAAGGCAAACCACGCGATAGTCCACAGTGACCTTCCTTGTGAGTTTGACTCGAGTTTACGGTGTGAAACTTTACGACGCGTACAGCATCCCATCTTCGGTCATTCGCGCCGTAGGCAACAACTCCTCCTCCTCCTCTGCCTTTAGAACCAGTGGCGGTAATCGCACACACCACCACCACCAACACCACCACCAACAACAACGACGACGACGACGACGACAACAACAACGACGACGACGAGGCCAACGCCAGCAGCAATAAAGAGGAGAGGATGTAGATGACTATGACCGGTGATCGCATCGTCAACAAGAACAACGAAAAAGCGAGAACCATCCAAGATATTACCCGCACGTATCTCGAAAACTTAAAAAAAAAGAAAGAGAAACAGAAGAAACTGCCGGACATTTGCGCGTAGGGGCCAGGAGAACGAAGCCCTTTTTTCTTACAGGAAGCTGTTTACGGGAGTGCCCACAACCGACGAAATATCAACGCCCAACAAAGCTAAAAGAAAAAACAAAGCCAAAGAGTGGCGCCAAACGACTACGTTGATGGTAAATACGCGCAAGCACGCACACAAGTACACACGAAGAAAGGTCATGCAAGAGAACATAGAAAGAGCAGGCGAGAGACCAAAAAAAGAAAACCGCGCAACATAGAAACAACACCAAAAACGACATCGGCCTTCTCGGTCGGTCGGTCCCCCCTTCGGCGGAACCCACACGCCCTCCTCCCGACTTCTGAGGAGAACGCGGCAGGGGTTCTCTCGCGGCGGGACTCTTCTGTTGAAGAAATCAAGAGAGGAGGGAGGAGGAGAGTAAAGCCCGAAATGGCTGTCGCACGACTACTCGGCGCTGATTGGTCGAACCGACCGTGGGAACGCTCCGACTTCTTGAAACGCATCTTTTGCAGGTGGTGGCGTGCGTATACGTACGCCGTCTTTTTCTCGCGCCCCTCCGCTTCAACCATCCACTACTAGCCGCCCTCCTCCTTTCACCCCACCCAGTGCCAGCTCCGCTCGCAAGGCCGCGCGCTCTCTTTCGCCGTATGTCGTTTATTGCGCCCTTCGATTTTTTTTTTCTTTTTGTTTCCAGCACGCTTTTCCGTTTCTGGTATTTTTCCGTTTTGTTCGCCTTACACTACGTAGGAGAGATTTTGTTTTTTCGTATTTGTTTATTTCTCAGCTCTCTGGAGTGGCTGCTGTTGACGTCGCCCCTTCCCACCGTCGCTTCCGCTAGGAGACGTGCCACGCGCACGTCCTGGTTGCAGCGGATATATATATATATATATATATATATATATATATATATATATATATATATATATATATATATATATATATATATATATATATATATATATATATATATATATGTATATATATATAGAAGAAGGAATGACGAAAAATTCATGGCAATAGAGAGCGTGTGCGTAGATTGACGACAAAGAAATAGAAATGCATGATGCGATGCAATACCGGAACTACTGTCTTTCTTTTTTTTTTCGTATTACTAAACTTTGCGTGCAGTAGTCGCCGAATCAAAGGACGTGTTATAAACATCCTCCCTGGGCATGCGTCAGTGTGACAAGCATCGAAGTAGTTTGATTAGCTTTCACAGTTGTAACCATGATCCCGACCCCCGCGAGTATCTTGTTACTAATTATGACATTCTCTTGAACTGAACGTGAGGTGCCGGCCTTGAAATTACTAATGGAATTTCGGTATTTTATGTACGAGGACCAGTGAACGTCTGGAATAAGGAGACCGCCCAAGCGCGCTTGTAGTGCAACTCTCGGTGCTTTTCTGAATAAATGTTTTTCCACTACCACCAAAATGTCACACTGAAGCCGGCCGTAGTGGGGCGCTTCAGATTACAATAGTGGAAGCTTGGGCTAGTTGGTGCGTAGTCATATTTGCAAGATTAGTTGCGACCTCATGGGGTTGCATAGCGAAATGTAAGTGACTGCATTTCGCTCTTTAAAGCAGCTGCCGTGCATCTGGAGACTGGATTCGAACCCGCATCCTCGGGCTTGCCAACGCTGCAGTTCAGACGTTAACCGTCGCACTGCAGTTGTGTCGGCTGGGTTCGACTGAAGTCCTTTGACATTAAGGAACATTAGGTTTGACTACCATTTGCGTAGGCGGGTGTATTTCGCTGTAAGTTGCAATGTCACGGTGCACTCAGACTTTTGGCATACGTTAGGGACGAATTGTGGCTATTATATCAAAGCCGCACCCCCTATCGTCACAACTTGATTCGATTCAATGCTGCTCCACGAGGATTTGGTTAGTCCGTTCTCGGATGGGCCATGTGTTAACATGTGTAGCCTTGTGGCTAGGCTTCTTTTCTGTGCATGCGAGCATTTCGTGAGCTGCAAAGCAATATTTCTGAGAAATCCGCACTCTCAGATGTGTTTATGAACGGGTGGATGGCAAATTTTCCCTTTCAAAAATTTACAGCGTCTTGCCGAGTTCAGTCTATTTGATATTCCATTATTTTGAGAACAGCAGCGCGAAATTGAAAAAAAAAACGTGTTTAAACAAACAATGATACACGCGTGGCATAATTATATGTATATTCATAATATCTCATGTTTAGTGGGCTGCTTCGATGCAGAGCTAGCTGTCGTGGGGCGAGCACGGCGTGCTGCAGCAAAGAGTTGGACATCTCCGAATTCGCCGAATGCGCCGAAACATTAGACTCGGTGACAAGACTTATTGACACAGTCAGCACCGAGCAACGAATTTGCAATTATGTATAATTAGAACTGTTTCAGTGTAGTATGGTATGGTATGGTAGGGCGTGGTACAGTATGGTATGGTAAGGTATGGTATGATAACATTAATTTGGTCTCGAGGATCAGTGCGGGACTGAAACTGGCTGCTCCTACGTCGGGACAAAGAGGTGGAGACCCTCTGCCGCTACACGGGTCATCGATCTGGACAGTCCGGAGTTGGTCCGCCAGCACGTCACTGTGCGACATCCGCTGCCACCACTGTTCACCTTGAGAACCTGCGAGCAGTGCCAGAGCATTTCGTGCCGCCATAGTACCTTCTTACTTTTCACTCGTTCTTGCAACTAGACTCTGGCGTTATTAAAAAAAAAGATAAATAACACGGAGATGGTGACGAAACTACAAGAAATGACTAGAAAGCAAAACTCGCGAGATGGATGGATGGATGAAACACTTTTATTGGGGTCCTGAAGGATTCCACCCCCGTTTTATAGGGGTAGACTCGCGAGAAACATTTGATAAACGGAAGAATGCCCAACAAAGATCTTTGAAGTACCACATCTTTAGCTTTCTCACACTCTGCTCTCACCAAGATAAGAATCCGTAATAGACCAAGTAGGTCGCGCTGCCTTTGGGAAGAAAACAACAACCACCACCGAAAAAGAATCCCGTGCGTGTTTGGCGGCCTGACGTACGGTTCCGGATAATGAGCGACTTCGTCTTCTCAGGGAAGAGCTGGCGTAGAAGGCATGGAGAAGAAAAAAAAAGGAGGGAGAGAGCGAGCGGTCGCTTATATGTGGTTATCTCGGCGGGAGGGTAAGCGAGGGGCCGCTTAGCGTCGGCCTCCTCTTTTCGCACAAAGCGGGCGGCCTTTGCCGGCGCAAGCACAGCGCGTGCCGCCGCTTTTTTGGCTGCAGCGAAAAAAGAAATCACGCGGGGTACGCTAGCTCTTTCCGGAGCGGAGTCGTGCTCCTTGCACGCGTTGAGCGACGACCTACCGGTGATGATAATGTACTATATGGTCGACGTGGCGCATTGTCTCGTATAGTCGTACCCGTCGTAACCGAAGTGCCCCTATCCTAAGCATCGGGTCGGCCGGTTTGGTTTACTACAAGGCTACTACAAGGCTACTACAAGCTACTACAAGGCTACAAGGTTACTACAAAGCAGTGTAACCAGGAATTGTAAAATAATTCATTAATTTAATCATTTCATGGCTACTACAAGGCTACTACAAGCTACTACAAGGCTACAAGATTACTACAAAGCAGTGTAACCAGGAATCGTAAAATAATTCACTAATTTAATCATTTCACGGTGAATGTGTTTCTCGCTTCCGAAACGGATCTGTTGCACAAATGTTAATGTAGGTGTGACTTCAGTATTGATCAGGACGAAGAGAAGACAGAAAGTTAGATGGGCCGATGAGATTGAAGAGTTCGTAGGTATAACGCGGCAGCAGGAAGCACAAGACCGGGTTTGTTTGTCGGATCATGGGAGAGGCCTTTTCCCTGCAGTGGGCGTAGTCAGGCTGACGATGATGGTGGTTACTGCATGAGTGATGCCACTACGTTGTTGATTAGTACGTAGTGATTAGTGATTATACTGTGTTGTTATGTTCTTGAGGACCGATCCTGTACTAGCGAACCAACCGTGGGAACGATTGAACCAAAGCAGTGCTTCAACCCGACCCAACCATGTTCAAACATATCATAGAAGAACTGTTGTTGTAGATACGCTCACCCCTCATGTAAAACCCCTTATTTAGGGGCCTTTAAGGTATAATAAATAAAAAATTAAAAACATTCACCACCTCGGCCTTCCATCCCATTGGTTGGGTCCGAAAGAAAAAGCTTCACAATAGATGGAAAAGTGAAACGAAGAGAGCATGACTTGCTTCTCACGACGGTCTTCCTGACTTTCGAAGGTTGAAGGTGAGAAGTATATACAGTTCTTGACACGCAGCATCAGTGGTCCTCGGATGCCATTATCGTCAAGAGCCCAGAAATCCAACTGAATAATGTTTTAGAGCAGACACGGTGCCCCCTCAGATGACTAGCCACCTCCTTCCTTGCCCCCTCTCCCCTTCCATTAAGCACGCCTATGCCCACAGCACCCTTGACTCTCCTTGTCAGCACATCTATACCCCCCTCCCCCCTCCTACGCCGATGACGCCAGCAGAGTCCATTGGCCGCCTTAATCTTCATTTCCTGTTACAGCATATACTCCTTCTTTCTGTCATCGCCTCTGATGGCGTGCGCCTTTCTTTGTTCAGCTCCATCTCTCAACGTCGCGCCCTGGCCTTAATGGAGCGATCACCGATCGAGCTGGCCTCATATGACGACGCACCTGCTGCACCGTCGTCGTGCCTCCCCGACCGCTGCGCTGACCTCGCCGCTGTTCGCCTTGAACTCGGTTCGCATTAGCGGGGTGATATGGTGGGACGGCCCCAGACGAGAATTAAACATGTCTTCGTGGCACCATCGCAATCTTTTCCTCGACAAGTCTGCCGGCAAGACGCGGGAGGGTGCACTTGATTTTTGTGACGAGAGAATCGGCTCGGTATATAGCTGTTATACGCGCGTGAAGAGAATACAGGGCGTAGCCAGAATTCGTTTTTCGGAGTGTGTGTGTGTGTGTGTGTGCGTGTGTGTGTGTGAGGGGGGGATACGGTAATAACTCTTTATGCATGTTAAGACGTGTTTGTACGCGTGTGCGTAAGTATATACAGGTGATCCAAAAGTAAAACTGAGCCAGCGAGCTGTGGCCAAGCTACGTGAAAGAGAATGCCAGGTGCTCAATCGGAGAAGCGGTTCTTTATCTTTATGCAAAAATGATGGCATTATCGGTATGCAGCACATTTGGTATAAAAAGAAAGAACCCCTTGTGTGTTTAGAAAAAAGGCATTTAACGACTTAGAGTACTTGATATACACTATTGAATAGCCGAAAACCGTCCCAGATCCTATGGCCAAAGTTTGACACTTATGAAATACCCATTCGTGTTTAGGTGCTGTTGCATTCACTTTTATGTAGCTTGGTCACAGCTCACGTGCTCCGTTTTACTTTAGGATCACTTGTATACGCATGCGAAGTTTAAACAAGTTCAGGGTGGGGGTGGTGGTTATGTTTTCTCAATACACCCCTCCCCCCTTGCTACGCAAATGAGAGAAGAATAAAAATAAAACTCCTTTTATCAATTCACGCACTTTCTTTGTTACCTGCAGTACGGCCAGCGCTACTCGCAGGGATGAGACAGTTCTACAGTCACTGTAGTTCGTCTAGCGCATTGCGTATAACAGGGGTCGGCAGCCTTATCACGCGAAGGGCCGAGTTGCACGAAGAGCTGGGGGGGGGGGGGGGGGGAGGCTGTGTAGGCAAAAAATAATAATAACGAATTGACTATAACGTGAAGAACTTGAATATATATTATGTTTATTTCCAGCACTCATTTTACAAGGTCGCAATTCACAAACACAGGTGTAAGTGTTTAAATGCCGCTCTTTAAACAGTTAGATAAGGAAGGTTGGAGTTCCGAGGTCGGATCGGGGGCCGTATCTTATTGCCGACCCCTGACGTAGAACGCTGTGTTCACTCACAAGACGATCACGGAAACACAGTAGATTCCAAAACAAAAAAAAAACACTGCTGTACAAGCCACATCCTGAGGTGTCAGTCATTCCTGTGCGAATCAACCAAAGCAGCCCAATAAGGCTGCGTCATGCATGGCGGAAGAGGTGCGATTTTGCGACCTCCCTGGCTTTCTTGACCTTCCTGCCTTGTCCTCCACAGTGGAAGTGTATATACATGACCGGTTGGTCGGATTGATTTGCGTCAGGACACAGGAATTCTCAAGGATAAATGATGAAATTCAAATAAATTTTCTGACGGTTCTCGATTGGAAGTTGGGCCTTCACGCTCCAAAGTCTTGTCCACTGGACAACGCACCCTTTCTTGAATATGCCTTAATAAAGGATAAATTAATAGATAAAAAACTTTCTTGACAGAACTGGTATGGAGTATTCCTTTTATGGCAAGCGGCCAGAGTAAACGTACGCCGTTCCCGCTGCGACGATGCACTCCCCGTGAGTCTGCCCCCAAACCATCCTGGCATTTCAACATGTTACCGAAACAATTGCAAAAGAAATAAAGGAACTCATAGGGAAAAACTCACGAACTGGGCAACTTACGTGAACGATCTAGCTAGCTCTTTTTCTTTGTCATTTCTACGTCAGTGATAACGCGTAGGAAAACATCGCGATACGGCTCATCGTAAGAAAACATAAACAACACTGAAAGAACAACAAAAAAATGAAAAACAAGCTCTCTCTTCTCTCCAATCTCGGATTCGTCTTCTCTCCGTTGGGAAGCGAGCGAAGAAAGCAAACATGACGCACTCGAATACGTCGCAACCCCTCTTCCATCGTAGCCGCTGGCATCGCATCTTCTTTCGCGCGGGACATCTGGCGATGCGAAGGGGCTTCTCCGTTTCGCGCGAACGAGCACGCACGGACCCCCCCCCCCTCTCTTCTCCTCCTTTTCATTCTTCTCCTCCCCAAGTTTTTCCAAGCAAACACGCTCTTCTTCTGTCGCTGGGGGGCTCCGGTTCTTCTCGCGCCGAGCGACTCGTGGGAAAACTCCGCCTCCGTGGACCGCGGCACCTGCGGATAGCGGAATTTCCCCTTCGCCCTCGATGCACCAGTCGCCGTTGTCGCCCCGAGTGCAGAACTTCGACGCAACAAGAGCCGCTTCCCTCTTCCTCTTGCGTATAACCTCAACTCTCCTCCTCTCTAACGTAGACACGCAACCGTGGCTTATTTCAGCCTCGCGCGTCGTATTGTCGTCATCAAGGCGAGCATTCGGATGCGCTTTGATTCTCTCTCTCTCTCCAATAGCTAGCCATCCCATCTTTGTGTATTTCCTTCAATCACGTCTGGACCGTCTTCTGCTGGTGTTTTATCTTCTTCGCGCTTTGATTTTGACGGATCGTTGAAGTTTTTTTTAACCGTCGTTGGTGGTATATGTCGCGGAAGAAGGAATTAGTGAATTTCATTATTTTTCAAAATTTTTCTAGATTGATGATATTGCCTCAGAACCCCTCTACTTCATCTTTTCTTCTTTCTTTTTCTGCGTATTGATCGATCACTGAAATTATTGCCTGATTGATAGCGGTATCAACTGCTTAATGTGCAAAATATGAGGGGGGGGCAATCACTTTATTTATAATGGAAGTGAGAAGAGGCCTTGTGAATCATCAATGTCACGATATTGATGATGTCCCGAAAGTACTAGTGATCTTGTTGATAAGCCCTTGTCCGTGTGGGATGGAAAGAAACAAATAGCACAGGCTGATATTATAGCCCAACTTGTTCCACGACCGCAGCACAAAAGAGCTGTTTTTGTGAAGTCAACATCATGATTACCACATTTGTTTAGGTCTCCTGCCCAATGAACATCTCTCCCTGCAACCTCCCACTAAATTGCCTTGTTTTCAGTGTGGCGACCGTTGATATGAAATATAGACGGGGGAATTCGGTACCTCAAGTTTCCCTGTTCGAATCCTAAGATTGGGACGGCGATAACCTTCAAGTAGATGCTCCCTCGTACAAGCAGAAATTCATATTCCTGGTGACTAGGGTTGCTAACCCTTCACTGAAGCAAGTCGAAACGGGAAGGCGGGGGGATACGCTAACGCAGCAAGCCAGCGAAATCAGTTTTCGTTATTGCAATATCCTTTTGACGAATCCTATTTTTTATTATTGTTGCACCACTTTGAAGTAACACTTCAGCTGGCTAGCCACTTTTCCCAGCACTTGCTCTTGCTGGAGAATGTACTCGTGGAAGTTCAGCTACCATGGCTAATTAAGGCCCATTGCCGCCACTGCCAGCCACCGCAACATTGCTTTGAACGTGTGATACCAGTTAATATCGTGTACCATAACGCGACGCACTTTGTTGGGCGTGTGTTGGACGCTTGGAGCACATCAAAATTTAAAACTGTACGGTCCGGACAATACGGACTGTTTTTGTTAAAACCGGTGCATATAGCGGTACATGTGCAACTCTTCTATATACAGAAAAGCCAATTAGCCTGTAAACGTATTGCAGCCACGTCTGTAAAATGTTAATATATCCGAACCACATCAATGGGTTGTATTTTAAAAGGGAAGCATGCCTCAAAAAACAAAACAAAAACAAGGCGAAGAGAACAACACCGCGAATGTCAGCGGGTGCCTTATGGCAACAAATAACCATTAATACGTAATAAATAAATATATAGCATTTTTATTTTGGTATAAAGTGGTAGAAGCGAAAATTGGGCTATTTTGTATATTTGCGCTATTTTTACATCCAAGAAAAACATAAAGTGGAATAAAAATAGCATCTCGAAAAGGTCCTCTAAGCAATGCACTTGTGCTTAGAAGTGAAGATGACACACAGGGGATGGGGATAAGCTCGGTTTTATTGGTTTTCTCGCTTTTTCACATCGTGTGTGTCAGTGAAGCCTATTTGACGGCGGTGTCGTCGTCGACATGTCGTGTTAGGTAGACACTGCACAGTGATTGCAACTGGGATGGACACGTTCACAACCTAGCATTATACCCTATAGACCCCTCGGCTGTGTTATCCTTGCTCCCTGTGCAAAACAGCTTCGCTGGTCGTCCACATTCACAAAGCGTAAAGGCTCACAATTTTTCATTATCTTTTGTGAACTTCTTATAAAACTTTATGGACGATCTCTCTCAACGCGGAGGGCAGATGCATTTCGCTCGTGAGAACCTAAAAGTCGATCACATGACGACGCTCCTTCTCGCACCATTTTCGGGGAACAACGTGTTGGATCGGCAGGTACCACCAGGCTGCAGACAATGTCAAACGGTACAACTCTTAAAGAAAACTGAAATTTGCCAGGTGGGGACCAGGAGGATGAATCGCACATTCCACAACTCCTGCCTCGTGTACGCCATGCGCGAATCGCACTTTCTTATTTTCTCTCTCTCTCTCTTTCTTTTTTTTTGCTTGCAGCAGCAGCAGCACGATTCCCCTGACCTTCCTTCTTCCCCCAGACACTGCCTCCCTTCCTTTCATACCTCGGATCCCTGACCTCCAGTCCCCATCCTAGCTCCTTCGCTTGGAAATCCAAGTTCATCCAGGTTCTCCCATCGAACCATTGGCAATGAGGAGAAAACTAGCGACGCTCAACTACAATAGGGCGGGGGGGGGGGGGCGAAACGCGGAAACGCACAAAATCGAAACCTTCCCCCCCCCCCCCCAAAGCGCTGCTTTCTACAGGAGGGTTCAGTGAGGGTCACGGCAGTACCAAACAGACATGGTCTAGAAAGAGGAGAATGAGAAGGGGACAGTGGGGGCGAAGATGGGAGCAAAAGGAAAGAAACGAGCGATGGAATGTAGATAGCAGACGCATGCGCGTGGGAGACCCAAAACCCGTGGGAACGTGCGGACCCTGGATCGCTTGTCCCGCGGGTCTGAGAGCTCTCCCTCGCCAGACCGACACGCTAAGACTACTACGCCGAAACCCTCTTTGCAAACCTTCCCTTTCTCCGAGTCCCGTAACGCGGATTACTGAACCCCTCAATCGCCGCCCAGAAGGAAAACGGCCTGTTCGTTGTGGGTTCGCCTCCTGCTTTCTTCGAGCTGGCAGCTGAGGCACGGAGAGGCGGTTACTACGGGGGAAGGGAGGGGACGACAGCTTCTAGCCGTCTGTCAGTAAGCATAAGCGCGCAAAGAAAGTGCGCGCGCGCGCGCGCCGGCTCCTGGTATCTCTCTCCTTGAAATGGGGCAACAAGGCGCATGCGTGGTTCGTTCCTATTCGCATGCGAGCGCCACCTGCCGCGCCGGTCGCCAGGCGGCAGCAGCACCGGCTGCGGCCAGAGCGTGGGAACGCAGCTGACCCTGCGTCGTGGACCTCGGGAACCCTCTCCCGCGCGCGCTAACACGTGCGTGCCTTTGCAGACGACGCTGCTCCCGCCTCGCGCGGTGGTCACGTGCTCTCCGGGTCACGTGGTGGGGCGGCGACTGTCTTCCCGCGGACGTCTTCTCTCGTCCCTCTCCTTCGGATCTTTCTGTTGGCTTTACTTTTTTATCGTTGATGCAGGGTGTGCCTGAGGGCGTGGAGCATGATGCGGCAGCAGCCCTTTCTGACTTGCGGTCTGTGCGTGGCTTGCGCGTTTGCTGCCGGCTGTCCGACTGTGGGAAAATGCGAGACGCGGCTCCACCGAAACATCCTCGCTTGAGGGTCGTACACCGACCTTGCGCCGATGCGTGGGGGGTGGGTGGATGAGGGCGCGAGTTTTGGAACTGCCGGCTCTGCGCGTGTGTATGCAATGCGCGCCTGCACGGGCTGTCCTGGGCCAGTATTCGAAAACAATAAAGTCGGTCACGCTGCAGACTGTTTGTAAGAGAGTACTCTATCAAAGCTTCATGCTAAGACATAATTCAAAAGCTATTCGACCAGAGCCCGTTGGGGTGGCATAACTGAATGTGTGTTGTTGCCAGGAGCAGCGCCAGAGGTGGCGAGCGCGGGAAGCGACTGGCCATAATTTCTGCGCTCCTCCCTTTTGCCCTCCCAAGAACAAACACACTTGAAACACAACGCATAAGTTTCCCACCTTTCTGCTGTTAATCAAGAAACACGTTCGTCGTATGTGCCCCCCCCCACCCCCCATATAGGAAAGCATACCGGCGCCGCCCATAATTTCCCCCTAGCTCCTAACTGATGCGCTTCAAAGGTGCGCTCGCATTGATATTCATGAAAAAAAAAGGAAGAAAGAACAAAAACTGACTCCTTTTTTTTACATCCATGTTTTCGCACTTCCGTGCCCCATCAATATACCTTCCATTAGACATATCAATAACGAAGCCGACTTACGAAAGCCAAGTCGATAACTGCGTGGGAATCATTGTCCAGCTCGTACTTGGGTCGTTTCCATGAAGAGTAAAAGTTATCGAAACTTGCCAAGTTGTCCCTCTTTGGTTCATCTGGCCGCCGCGCAGTCCTTTATCACGCGGTGACCTGACGGAACGAACGGATGAAGCTTTATCACAATGTCCATGAACGAACTAGCCTCACCAGAGAACCCTTGTTTATCGATAGTGGACTGCGCAAAGCTGTCAAATCTGTGTTATGTTACCGTGAGCTCGTACAGCGACAAGGTGACAGGTGGCGACGCTGCCGTAGAATTTGTTCGTCATTACCTCGTTACATCGTGAACAACCTGTTTGCTTCGAATGAATGAAGTTTAGACTGATAGATTACTCTGAAAACTCCATTGCCGTTAATTTCACCATCACAGGTTTATCAATACAAGCGCGAATCAAGGTAAAGGTTATATATATATTTTTAATTTTCTCGCCGAAATGTATGTCAGCGTGACGTCATGAATGTTAACGTGCTCTTTATTGTTTTTCGAGAACGTTGGCTGAAAGGAATTCTCTGAAGTTCTTTATGCTTAATCTGTGGTGCCATCAAAGTTTGATTCACGTATTCGTTTTAACCATTTATAAACTACGTTCATTAGTAGAAGTGGTGAAAATATGTGGCCTAATGGAACTTCATGTGGCGTCGCCAGCCGTAATTTCATTTTGGACATTTCTTCGTTTATTAAGCGCCTTTTCGCTGCCAACATGGTGAGTTTGGGTATTGTGAAATAGTTGCTTACTTTTCCTACTCAAATCACTTTTACCCTTACAGCTCGCTTGCACGAATCGAAGCAACCGAACCACTCATCACCTTTCACGACATCACGCAGTACTACTACAAGCTATCAAGGCAAACCAGATCACCTCCGCACCCGCAACTAAACAATGCTCAACGAATCACTTGGCGGCTGCTTCAAGCCAACTCGTTCCTTTCCCCGTACATATGCAGATACATATACCCAGCCTTATTCACATATACGTGCAACCTTTGCAAGACACAGACCGTAACCTTGGACCACATCATCAGGGGTGCAGCAAGGACCCTCCCCCACCAAACCTCCTAGGACAGTCACCTTCAAGTGAGGCCTGGGAGAGAATTCTCACGACCACAAGCTTGGACACGCAGCTCCGGGCCATCAAACCTGACAACCCTCGCCACTTAGGAAACCGTCAGCGGCCTTAATGAAGTTGTTTACCACTACTACTCGCTTGCACGAGAGGAAAAGAACTAATTTAGCAACTAGCGCTTTTCCTGTTTCATTGAAGCCCTGTCTCTTCTTTTTTTCTTGACTTGAGCAACAGGGTTAAGTGTATTTGTTTACCTCTCGTTTACTATCGTTAAGCTTTTTTTTTTTAAATTGTCATCGAGTTGTAGTACGCGGGTGAACTTGGCTGACGCATGCATGATATACGAGCTTTCAGGCACACATTGTTTCCGGGACCATCAGCAGAGGATCGATCAGGCCCTTCGACAGGTTGCGTACGTTGCGGCGGAGTATACGTACAGCGGCGAAAAGCTGGCACAATAGCGAGCTAACGAATTCAAAATTACGGACCAGGCGCCCCAAATCAAGTGAAGCCTTGTCACGGTCGACTGTGACAGGCCAGCGTAAGGCTCGTGCAACAATTCCAATGCCCCCCCCCCCCCCCCATCTCCTTGCTATCCCTCACCCCACAATTTCGTTGTTATAGTTGGACTGTAGTTCTCAGGGACTCGAATGTCTGTAATTGTTGCCACTCACGTACATATAAGATGCACGTAAGTACGCACATGTATACAAGAAATGCGTCTAGCACACGCATACACAAGGAAGGAAAATAGGAGGAAAAGAACAGCAGGTAGGTTAACCAGCCTATAGGCAGCCGGTTTGCTACCCTGCGCATGGGAGGGGGATGGTGAAGATGAAAGATAGAGAGGAGAGAGGGAAGAGAGATAAACACAGCACATTCGGCAGCACACGTGCGCACACTCAGTCATAGTGCAGTCTTGTCTTTCATGTTGTGTGACATTGCTGTTACAGCCGCTTGTTCAAATCCGTGTCGCGTAGGAATTTCAACAGAGCTTTTGTCGCCTTCTGTTGGTCTTCTCTCGGGCACTTGAAAGAATAGTGTCCACAGACGTTTGGCTGTTGTCGGTGCGCACACAGACACAGACACATATATGCTCTAACAGGCCTGAAAAACGCGGATGCACACACATGACTGAGTTCGAAAACACACGCACACAATATGCTTACGAATGCGTACGACGACATGTGTACACAGAAATATCTGGCACGTACAGTCGGCCGCAAATTATTACGGACAATGGAAGCGCGTGGCGTTATTGCAGTCTTATGGTGTGCCGTCTGCATACACTCTTAAAAAAAGTTGGTAAAAAGGTAGCAACTGCAAGCAAATAGGTAGTAACTGCAGCGGTTACCACCTTTCTTGCCCCGGTACTACCATTTTGCTACCCGGCTGTTGACTATCTAATGCAAAATAGTGTGTGATTCCTATTCTGATAATTTATGGGAGGAATCGTCTCGACGTATATGACTAAACAGAAAAATGACGGAGAACATATCTATAGATCAAGAGAATACGTTTTGTTTTCTGCAAATGTGGTAACTGTTACCACCCTCGCCATTACTAACTGCGCTTACTACCAGGGTTGTAACATATGTGACAAAGCGTTACTACCCCAAAGTTAGCAAGTACTACCACCTTTTTTCTAAGAGTGTAGCTCTAGCTGCCGCACAATCGGGAGAGCTATATGCTCTCGACGGCAGACTGCTCGCCACTGTTTAGCACGTGGTCTGTATTATATTGCGACCGGCTGAGTGTGCTTACAAAAACGTGCGCGAACTTAAAACACACGCACAAAACACACGTCAACTACAAACTCGCTTACAAAACACGCACACGTCAAGGCATGTATACGCACAAAACCACTCATAAACACATATTAACACACACACACATATCTCATACGGGCACAGAAACATGTGCACCAACAAAAGTAAAGAACGATAGCGAGAAAAAAAAGGCGCGTGTGCTTACAATGGTTAAGGTCATCGCGTTTTCGGGAATTTCGCAGTGAAGGAGTGTTTCATTTACACCCGGTTCAGTAAACGACAAAGGAGTGTCGTGACTCCAAAAGCACTGTTGTCTTATAGAACGGGTGGTGAACAACGCACTCAGCTGCTTCATTCTGCGCCAATTTTCTTCGAATGCTGATTCTCACAGCTGCGGTAGTAAAGGTGAAAACACAAACTTGTCTTCCTTGCTTAAAAAAAAGGAAACAAAAAAGAACTTGGGAGGGGTGTGGCATAGTGTTTTGAGAGCGATTTCTTTCATGAGGCATTAGTGGGGTCAAGCCTGAAACCGAGCATATAGGTAAAGGAGGTGTTGCCGCTCCGGTGACGGCATCGGACAGCTGCTTCTGAATGCAGCTAACCCTAATGTTCTTCTTTCTTAGTCTTCTTCGTTTTTTTTTTCATGCATGCACCGTTAAGTTCCCTCTATAGATAGCTACGGGGAAGAATGTTTCAGCTGCACCAACGTCATCGGCCATTCGTTGGCTTAGATGTTGCGTTCTCAATTTTGAGTCTACCACTGGTGAGTAGCCAAATTAACGTAATTTTCGTGGCCGTGTAATTGTTTATGATGGACAGTGATGACACATTGTGACGACATTAGACGCCGACAAGCCACGACTCTATAAGGTGCTTCGCGCCTCATAAAAGGAGGCCAGAAACCACATCTGGATCGTAGACGTTATTTCAATTGGCATTTGGACAAATTATGAACAGAAGAAATTTGTGCAAACGTTGTATGTAGATTCGAATTCTGTCCCACGCAGAAGAACGTTTTGCACAGCAGTCACTTGCATGCACTCATTTGACCAGCGTGCGCTTGACTTTGCATCTTGAAGCGAGCGCTTATAATTGTTCTCAATACTGTTCTTGGCCGTTTGGCCTGTTTTCTTCGCGAGTGCGCAGTGGGGCGAACGCTTTAGAGGAAGACAATAAGATGATTCATGACAATGGCTGGCATATCGCTTGCACTCGGCGCTTTGATTTTTCGCTTGGTGGAGTTCTCGCTTACACTCGCAGGAGTATAGGCGAAAACAGGAAGCCATGGAGTTCTGGCATGAATTGTGTTTAGTGCAGCTGTCGCCTTGCATTGTTTGAGATTAACCTTCGTAGCAGGGTCGCGTTTCCTTGCAGCTGCACACTGACAATTCGTAGTACAATATTGAAGTCTTTGCTTGCCTGATTATTCTCAAAAAAAAAACCTAACCTAGTCTAACGCAACATAACTTCACAACCTTTGCAAAACTGTGAATTTAAACGATTAGTCAGCAGGCTCTACGACTTTTTTTTTTCTTTTTACTCAATCCATAGAAGCTCGGCAATTCGTAGAGTGAACCGCGGCGATCAAGATTACAACTCTGTGCGCAGCGCAGAGACTCCATTTCTAAAAACAGTTCCCGCGCTTCTCTCCTACGCCTGACCAATCCTCCATTCACGCGCAGTGACGCAAAGTCACCGGTCGGCGACTTGACGCTTAGAGTACCATAATACACACTAGAGGTAACTCTGGCGCTAGTGTCTATGGGAGCTGCAACGCACGGCGCTTCAGCGAGCATGGAAATGATGGGTAGTACACACATTTGTCTAATATTCGTACTTCTGGCCTGCTTTTGGCTCCGTGTGTGTTCGTGTGGCTTGGAGCTGTTTTCTCACGAAACAAAAATCAACAAATGTTCAGTGGTTGCGCTTCACCACACTGTTACGCTTTTAGACTTAGCTTTCCGAATCGGGTCACAAAGTTCAAAAGGGTCGAGTCTTTCTTTCAAAACAAAACCGAAACACAGCAATAAACGAAGCCGCAAGTACGAAGCCTAGGCGAATGTGTGTACTATCCATCATTCCCATGGTCGCTGAACGATCGCAGTGACAGAGCCCCCTCTAGTTGATTTTAGGAAACTCTATGACGACGTAGCACGCAGCTAGTCGATTGGTCTAAACCAGTCACGACGACGGGCTACGAGGGTGGCGTGGCCGCCCGAAAATTTGAAACCAGCTGAAACCGATGTTCGAACTCCTGTAACTACTTCAATATGGCACGTATTCGCGAAAATCTCGTGGCAGCGTATTCACAAAACGAAAGTGCACATACTTCTTTTTGCAACAATTTCTGGACCTCGGGCTTGCTTACTGACCCTTTAAGGGCTCGTTTTATCCGTTAGAAGCAATATAATTGAGAACTAAGAGTCCATAATTAAATTTGCTGCTTACGGCTGTTTCGTCACATTTTAATAAAATTGTCCGCATGTGTACATTTGGCCAATAAAGGTTAGCAGGATTAAATATATAAACTTGTGAACTTGCGACTTCCGACCTGACCTAAAATTATTAGATCTTACTGAACCGAACATAAACTGATATAACCTTATATAGCCTTTGGAATGAAGTCGTAAACTGTTATTGCCGACTGTGTCATACGAATCTAATTAAAAAATATACGCTTCCGGATCTGAACTAACATTTTGGAAAAACGAGCAGCCGATTCAATGACAATTCAAGAGTTTCGGACAAAGCAGACGAACAAATCATATTAATGCCGATCTTCATACAAGACTCAATGAGCCAAAAGATAGTACTTTCTTTATGCATAGTTTTAGTGATAATGATGCAGCAGTAACGCCTTCAAAGCAGTTAAAATTAAAATTCAGGTCACTGAGCAAACACATCAATTTTTTTAAACGCACTTCGCCAGCTAATACGCTACTGCCGACTCTATAGCTTGACTGCAGCATCGAAGCAAGAAAACATATTTAGACTGCCTTATATTTCAAGTTGTATACAAACACATGCGAACCATATTTATTTTTTTTTCTGAGAAGTTGAATATTTTCTCTACTTGTACTGTCATTATTACAAGCCGGGAATGTTTGCCTTGAAGGGGTACTAAAAGGACATTGCTCTCAAGGTTAAAGAAACGCTACACGGCGCTGGTCACACATGAGATCCTGACAGCTAACGAAGTGCAAAAATTTGTGAAGACCTACGATAGATCTTCTTTATTATTATTATTATTATTATTATTATTATTATTATTATTATTATTATTATTATTATTATTATTATTATTATTATTATTATTATTATTATTATTATTATTATTATTATCAGGCGCAAGACGGTCTTTCTAAGTGTCAGACTTGACGCCATTCTTGATGTCATTCTAGATCTCAACGGTTTTTGACATCATTTAAAAGTACACACATGTCAACGAGAGCATTATATTTCTTTTTTTATGTGTGTGACAACAGCGTACTAGATATTGCATTTTTTTTTGCACAGAAACATCCGCAGCACTGTATTCACGTAGCGAGGAGTGTTGTGAGTCTTCCGGAGAAAGCTAACCTCGTGAGTCGCTCGACACTTTGATAGAAAACAAGACGGGTGCTGTATTCTTCTTTGTCCTGATTATAAACGTTCCCAGTTACTTTACTGCAGTGCTGCTAATCCTTCTACGTGTACCCTTCTTTAGATATCTGTGCGAACATCTTGAGAACAAAATCTCGACGACTAATAGAAGTGACTGTGTGGGTTTAACACCCGAAAACCACGACATGATGTCGCAGCGGAGGCCTTCGGCGATTACACGGACCTCAAGTACGCGGACCGCAGGCTTCTCCGTCGAAAATGCTGCCTCCACGACCGGGATTCGGTCCCGCCACCTGCGGGTCAGCAGTCGTGCCCAATGTTATGACGACGTAGAAGCTGTGTTGTGTCTTCACGCGTGCGCATAAACAGCTTCACTAAAGTGACGTCTCCCATCGGCCGCGGGAGGCATAGAGTTTCCCAAAAATAACTAGAGGGCACTCTGGCGCTGCGATCGTTCAGCGAGCATGGGAATGATGGGTAGTACACACATTTGCCTAGTCTTCGTACTTGCGGGCGGCGAATCGTACTTGCGGCTTCGTTTATTGCTGGTTACGGCTTTGTTTCGAAAGAAAGAACGAACCCTTTTGAACTTAGGGACCTGATTCAAAATAGTAAGCTTAAAAAATATAAGGTTGTGAAGCACGAACGGTGAACATTTGCTAATTTATGTTTTCGTGAAAAAAACAGCTCCAAGCCACACGTACACACACGGAGCCAGAAGCAGGCCAGAAGTACGAAAATTAGACAAATGTGTGTACTATACCCATCATTCCCATGCTCGCTGAAGCGCCGTGCGTTGCAACTCCCATAGACACTAGCGCCAGAGTTCCCTCTAGTAAGTATTGCGGGAAACTCTATGCCGCGGGATACAGTGTTGCCACCCACCGACAACATTCGGCCGTGGGAACGCGAGCTCGGAATGCGCGTGCCGCCGAGCGCCGCTGTGCGAGTGTGTACAGTACCGCCGCTGCACCTCCTCCTCGTCGCGCGTCGTTGTAAAACACCGCCGCAAGAAAGGTGCGCGGTTGGCGCCTGCGGCGCTGAACGGTTCCGCTTAACCGCAGCAGCGGTGGCTCCCCCATCCGTTTCCCACGCGGCTTCTGCAGGTGCGCTCGGATTCCTGGCGCGCCTCCCGGAAACTAAACCGCCCGTTGCGGGTTGGTCCCGGGAATGCACGGTTCCTGACAGGCAGTGCGCCTATAGTAAGATTACAGGAAACATAGAAGAAAAAAAATAGAGTTCGGTGGAGTACGCAACTGCGAGCACTTCGACCTTGCACCCTGCGGCATAGTCCGAAATTTTTCGTGGTGCGGAGGGGGGGGGGGGCGGTGGGCGGGTGTCAACTACCCTTTGTGTACGTTCATGTGCGTGTTTGTAGGTAGAGTTGTAAACGTGCAAGGGGCGACTTCGAAACGATGCATAGGCACTGCGCCGTGCTCCCGACCGGGTTGCAGAAATTAGGTGTCTTTTCTCATCTTCCAACCACTACCACCACCACGATGCATACTTGTAAAAATCAGCCCGAAAGAGATACAAAAGAGGAGAAGCTCCCAACATCAGTGCTGTCTAACTGAAGTATTTTTAAAGGAAAAAAAAACGCAACAAAAACCAACACAATGCGGACGCAAGAGTATTCATTCGTCCGCGTGAAAGAAATTGTTAAGTGCATGTACGTACCCCACAATCTGGCTAACAAATAGACGACTTACATATGAAATCATCACTATTCATTTTGATAGAGAACGCATCAGCGAGCTCACGGATTATTTCGCTTTCACGCTTCAATATGAGTTAATATGTGTAGATGTCCGGATAGACATGCGAAAGATTTAAACATTTCAAGGGGGTATTGAGGGGAGGTAAAACTCCCCCTCCCCCACACTGGCTACGCCAGTGCATCGCTATGGCTATGGCATATTTGACTGTAGGATTGGGCGTGTTGATACGTCATGATAATAAGTGCGAATCAGCGCACCTGCCTGGAGGGGAAGTCGGCGCTTTGTGTGCTCTCTTATGTCCCCTCTGGTCGGTTGCGCCGATTTCCACTCATGTGCACACGCATTCTTATCATATTCCTTGTCGTTTGTATGTGTTCATACTTACTGCCCAGTATAGATGGTATTGCTCTGTATAGATGGTTTTGTATAGATGGAAATGTTGTAGGCCCATGCGCTCAGATTTGGGTGCACGCGTTAAAGAAACCCAGGTGGTCAAAATTTCCGGAGCCCTTCACTATGGCGTCTCTCGTAATCATGTGGTGGTTTTGGGACGTTAAACCCCACATATCAATCAATCAAGGAGGGCAGATGAAGAGAAGAAAAGGAAAGCGCCCAACTATACCAACTGTTTATTCACAGTATGAGAAGCATACAGGGGAAAAAAATAAGACATTCCCGCACATGCGCTGGCGTATAGGCATGCGCAGTTTTGTCTTCTTTTTTCCCTGTAGGCATCTCAGACTGTCAACAGTTGGTAGTTAGGCGCTTCCCTTTCTCGTCTTCTCCTCCCCTTATTTTCACGAGATGTATTTTGCGCTGAAGTAAAGGAGTGAATTGGGTTATTTGGAACATACTTGTCACGATTGGCGCAAAAAAAGTCGTGCACTTTTTTGTGTTTTCGTGCTCCCCCCCCCCTATTTTTTTGCGCTGGTCGTGATGAGTATTTTGCGCTACAGCATCCCACGAGGTGACTAGAGGAGAGGAGGGGTGGGAGAGGGACAGAATGTTAAGGTTCTGCGACATTACACAGTTCTTCAAAACAGACAGACTACAGGAGGTTGACTAGAGGTGACTTCAAACCAGAACATTTTACATCCCGGAGCACCTCGATTGCATCTACCCCGATGCATACCAAGATGCGCACAAAATGCAGTCTCCTCAGAACAGCCTGGGGTGCGCTGGCAGTAAACGAGAACAGAACAGAGCTTATCAGTGCGGTGGAAAGCCGCGCTGTTCAGCTCAGATCGGGAAGATCAAATGTGCGTCATCCTATGAGCACAGGAGGCGATTGAGAGACAGGGTATCTCCACCTCCACGGGCATGGCCTATAGGCCCACAACTCAATCAGCTGGCCTGAATAAAGTTATTCACCACCACCACAGTCAAGTGCACATCAGCAATAGAGACTGGTCGTGTACTGTGCGATATGAGTGCGCGTTAAAGGACGCCAGGTACTCGAAATTTTACGGAACCCTCCACTACGGCGTCTCTCATAATCATATCGTATTTTTGGGACGCTAAGCACCAGAAATTAAGAGAAATCATACCTCATCTTATTGCTTTTATTACACCTTTAAAGGCCCGAGGGCATTACATAAGGAATACGGGGGGGGGGGGGGAGGGGGGGATAAGCAGGTTTGGAAACTGTGTCATATGAATGTTTGGGAACAAATCAAACTAAGTAAAGAAAAGAAAAAAAAACAAATGTAGCATCTGTTATTACAAAGAGAAGTTAACAACACGTCACGGCATATGCAACACGTTTAAACAAACGGCGGATTAGTTTTCGCGAAAGCTTTTTTTCGAACAGAACATGCAGCAATGACGTTCGAAAGCGTGTTCCACAAAAGGTTCACACGGAAAGCCTTATCGTTTCGTTATTTCTTCCTCCTGCTAACACCGTTATTCCATTGTTCACCGTACCTAGTAGACAGTGATAGTGCGGATGAAACAACTGCACGGGTTACAAGAGATTAGGTCGTTGTCTTGCAGCAGGGGCTGTCATCCTGCGCAAGAATGAATTATCATAATCATCTTCATAATCATAATCATCATTCAGACTTCGCCTACTGCAGGGCAAAGGCCTCTCCAATGGTCCGCCAAGCAACCCGGTCTTGTGCTTTCTGGTTCACGTTATACCTGCGAGCTTTTTAATCTCATCCGTACACCTCCCTTTCGTACGTTTGCCTTCTCTGGGAACCCTTAATGACCAGCGGTTATACTGACTACGTGCTACATGCCTGGCTCATGTCCATTTCTTCTTCTTGATTATAACTATGATATCCTTAACCCCGCTTTGTTCCCTGACCCACCCGGCTCTCTTTTTGTCTCTTAAGGCTACACCTATAATTTCCTTTCCCATCACTCACTGGGTCGTCCTGAATTTAAGCTGAACCATCTTTGTAAGCCTCCAGGTTTCTGCTCCATACCGGCAATATGCAGCTGTTATATACCTTCCTCTTGATAGTTAGTGGCAGACTATCATTCATGATTTCAGAATGCTTGCCGAATGTGATCCAGCCCATCCTTATTCTTCTATTTATTTCGCTCTCATGGTTCGGCTCCGCGGTTACTATACCTGTCCTATGTAGACATATTCATTTAGAACTCCCAGCGTCTCTCCACCTATCGCGAAGTGCATGCTGTTAACTGCCAAGACTGTCGCACATTTTAGTCTTCTGCATATTATTTTCCAGACTTCTGCATATTATTTTTTTGGAATGTGAACTTGACTACCTTCCACGCTAGAACGCTATCTATGTGAGGACAGTCTAGCTTTACTATTAGAAGAATCGGAGGGTGTTAAATGGGGTGTAATATGGCTCAGCGAAGTTAAGAGGACCCGTGAGGCACTTACAGTGCTGAAAAACGGACACGTTCTATACTACCGTGGATTAGTTGAGAGAAATGAACTAGGGGTGGAGTTTATTATACACAAGAATATCACTGACAACATAGATGAATACTATAGTATCAGTGAGAAGGTGGTAATTACCATAATTAAGTTTAACAAAAGTTACAAGGTAAAGGTGGTACAGGCATGTACGTGCACCTACATCGAGCCTAGTGATCCACCCCATACTAATTGTAGTTATTTCACTCTGGTGGTACGGCTGCGCGGTTACTAACTGTCCTCGGTATCTCCTATACCTTTTATTCACATTGTGTTCGGAGTGATTCATTAGCGTCAGGACGTGACGTCATATGGAGAGCCGTCCAGCTGTCTCCGTGCCTGTTCTCCTCGTAGGGGTGCACGACTTCCTAAGGACGGACGAGCTTTCATATAGAAGAACGCGGTTTCGAATGAGATCACAGATGCCACGCTCGATCATTATCACTAAAGATATTACAGAAAAAAAATGTTATACTAGTGTTCTCGGTCTTGGCGAGTACCATGAGAGTTTGAGATTTGCAAACACCAGGCGTAAATGCTGGAGGCCCACGTGCTTCGCAAGTTAAAGAACAACAGGTGGTGTAAATTGCAGGAGTCGTCCATTTTACGGCGTGTCTCATAATTGTATCGGGGTTTTGGGACATCGAAACCACCAAAATGATTATCGTTGTCGGATTTGCAAACGCCTTATCGAACCTGTTCGAGAGTGAGCGAATCAGACGCGAGGGGTAAAGATGTCATACACGAGAACGACGTGTAATAACGTGACGTTTACTGTCTGTTTTCTTCAGTATATGCACGACGTGGTATACAGCCACACGCAGGGTAGGAAGTTTAAAAAAAATGCACTCAATTACATAGTTATGCTGTTTTTTTTATTGTAAATGCTGCCTATTGGGTATCGATCTTGTAAACGGAGTATATGATCTCGCTCGTGAATGCCACGGTGATTGATGGCCGAAATCAGATACCGTTTTCACTCCTATACTACCAGCTCTGGCTACATAGTTGCCAAACGGTTGGCTAATGATGACTTTTGCAGTTAATATCATGTCTCCATTGTTATAACTGAAGCGCTGCCTGTATTTCACCTAGCTTAAACGAATAAGTTGGTCTTCGTGGTTTAATATTACCCACTGCCCCCTCTCAGGTTTCACACACTCTTAGATTGCTCAAGTAGAAAAATTTAACAAAGGTTTAATAACTATGCCTCCAACTTCGCAGATCCGCACTGAGGAATAGTACTTTTTCTGTCAAATTCCCGCTTCCATCAATACATAAAAAAGTAAAGGAATGTGCCACAGGTATATCATTGATTGATATGTGGGGTTTAACGTTCCAAAACCACTATATGATTATGAGAGACGCCGTAGTGGAGGACTCCGGAAAGGTATATCATGCCCGTTCTGTTAGCTCGGTGTCCTTTACCTAAGCGTACTTTCAATAATAGATGATAGTAGAGTGTGACGAAAACGGCAAGTCTAAGGTCTCCTGTGGGGACCAGTAGACTCGGCGTAAAGAGGAAGGTACGGGTGAAAGGGTTACTATATACGTCCGAATCAAAGTGGCGCTGCGTAGGTCGGCCCCAACATTCCTTAGGTATGCATTCGAAATCTCACCTACGGCAATATGTTTCGTCCGACCGCAACACCTTCATATCCACCTCCATTTATAACTCCTCACAATGGCGAAGTAGGGCGTCTATTCTTTTGTTTGTTCGTTACTTGCCGGCGTTCCGGCGCACGACTGTGACGTCAGTGGTCCTCCACGCCGGCTACCGACAGGCGTGCCACGAGAACAATAGCGACTCCTCACGACGAGAATAATACAACGCCCGCGGGCAGTGGAGTTAGGGCCAACGTCTCAACCCTTCGCTACCGAGTCGCGCGCGCACACAGCGTGGAGTCTTTCTGTTCCTGTTTTCAGTGCGAGCAACGAGACAGGCACGCGCGCGCCCGCAGTCACAGCCACCTGTTCCGCTGCTGCTCCGAGAGGCGCTGACTCCCAGCAGGCCCCATCAACAACATAGCACGCTGCTCGAGATGTCGCTTACGTCAACTCCGCGCTCCACTTTCT
>WOVY01006520.1:100000-128809 GCA_013436015.1 Rhipicephalus annulatus
TTATCTTCGCCCTGGTAAACCATGGTCGGTAGGTCAGCTGTTGGTTGCTTCAACTCGAGCGTGAAAAGCAGACGCATGTATCGATTGCCATGAAACGAAGAGAGAAAACTGAGGTGGGCCATGGATGTGCATGAAGAGAGCCACAGCGACAGGTAGCCCTTGAGTACGAAACGTTGAAGCCAGGGTGTGAGAAAACCATTTTATCGCTGATACGTGAGTATTCCACACTAAAAAAAGCTCAC
The DNA here is from genome assembly GCA_013436015.1 of Rhipicephalus annulatus. Lineage (NCBI taxonomy): Eukaryota > Metazoa > Arthropoda > Arachnida > Ixodida > Ixodidae > Rhipicephalus > Rhipicephalus annulatus. The sequence continues at coordinate 100,243 of WOVY01006520.1, forward strand.
GCATGAATTTTCTGCGAATAATATTTTGAGAAATAAATTCTCGCGCCGACGCGCCTAGCAAAAATATTAGGGCAACGAGCGGGTGAAATATACCTGCCATACGAGAGGAGCACCGGCCGTTGTACCCATATACATGATAAAAAAAAGAGCAAAGGCTTCACTCAAGAGTAAGTTTACACAAAGCGCTGGACGAGTGCGTTTACGTTTATCTTGGTCAAAGTAAGCGCCAGGACGGCACTCCAAGGAAGAAGTGCGTTAACGAGCGCAGGGTTCAGATTATTCGGCGCCGTCTATGTCTGATTGTTTATTTGCCGCCGTGCCGCGCATCTTGACCAAGATCAGCGTTGAAATAAGCATCTGGTTTCGACTCGAAATTGCATCTTATAGCGCGCTGAAGGCTGTAAAAAAAGAGAAAGATATCTCCACGCACTCGATAAATTCTGCGCTTAATTCATGCCGATCGACCGACGATGTCAGCCGAAGCAGCGATCCCGAAATGAACTCTTAGCACATTGCTACAGTCGTACCCATCCCTTGACATCTTTGAAATAGTGATTTTTTTTATCTGCAGTAACGTATCATACAATGACAACTTTCTTCGATTGATTGATATGTGGGGTTTAACGTCCCAAAACCACCATATGATTAAGAGTCGGACGCCGAGGGCTCCGGAGATTTCGACCACCTTCGAACCCCATGGGGTTCGAAGGTGCTCGAAATTTCAAACTCCACGGGGTTCCTTAACGTGCACCCAAGTCTGAGCACACGGGCCTACACCGTTTCCGCCTCCATCGGAAATGCAGCCGTTACAGCCGGGATTTGATCCCGCCACCTGCGGGCAAGCAGCCGAGTACCTTAGTCACCAGACCACCACGGCGGGGCGGAAACGATCTTCTGTATTGATTGATCTGCTAGCCAAACACTGACAGTACACCCCCCCCCCCCCTAGCAGCATAAAAGCATTGCAGATCATTTTAGAGCGATAAAAAGTTTCCTTACAGTTCATGGCTTGCGTAGCTTGTCATCGTCACAGTCACGGTTAGCAAAAACAAAAAAACAACTACTTCTAAAGCACTGACATCGCAAGGAGAGGTGTTTTTTATCAACGGAGTGGTACGAAAATGCGCGCGTGCCGCCGCTAACCCGCGTGGTGTGGCGAACCGGAAGCCGTCGCATCCCACAGTTCTCTGCGATTGGCCATATTACCGGTCACCTATTGAAATAGGAACCAGACGGCAAAACGGCAGCGATGGCGTCGAACGCAGAGAGCAACAAAGCCGACCCAAATCGAGTATATTTTACTCTGAGGGACGATGTTGCGCTGCTAGCGGAACTAAAAACCAGTGATCTGTTTAGTCATCTGGAGCAGTGGGAAGAGATTGCTTGGCGCCTCAGGGAAGTCCTGAAAAACCATTTACAGCGCGCTGTGTGCGCGAGCGCTTGCACCTGTTGCTGTTTTGTGTCGTTGAGCGCTTCGCGTGCAGCGTATACGCAACTTATCGTGCCACGTACAACGCAGGCTCGTTACGTATACGCCCAACTAGGAGTGTCTATTGATTCCTGTTCAGCTGCGGACGCAATCGAGTCGTTTCAGTTTTATTTTGCTTGGCATTGCAAATGTACGATTAGCAGCGGCTGAAACTTCGGTAGAAGACGACGGTTCCGCTCCATGTATCGCATGACGTCACACACGTCGTTGGGGGGGGGGGAGTGATTTTAAAATGAAAAGAAGAGAAAAGTGAGCTCCTTAAGTGTATCTCAAGGGGAGGACACGAGGGATGGTGGCGGAGAAGGGATTAAAAGGATTGAATGAAAAAGTGAAGAGATAGAGAAAGAGATGATTGAGAGAGCGAGGCGCAGGGACAGCAAACGACGGAAGTGAGGAGATGACAGGAAAGGCGGAGACGGTCGCAGGATTCCGAGGACGGGGCACCAGTGGCAAGAGCTCTTGTCGGCGTCAGGAGATGGCGTAGGGGTAATCCAGTCGGCCAGAGCTGTACTGTCGTCGGAGATCGCGAGGGCACAACCGGTCGGCACGGAATCCAGCGAGCGTCGTGGCAAAATGCTGTCGCCGGTGGTGGTTGGTGTTCACAGGCGGCTACCTCGGGGACCTCGCTGTGTTGTCATGTCTTTCCTTTACATTTATCTGTCTTTCTTGTACTGAAACAGACTTGCGCTGTGCATTACTGATATATGTATACAGATACCATCAACGTTCTATTTTTCTTTGAAAACCAGGAATTGTTGAGTGATTACGTCATGGTCCCTTTAACACTATCTTCGTAGGCTTGGCCTGTTTCCTTTGTATACGGAGATGTGACCCTATCATTCGTTTTCTCGACGTTCTTGTTTGTGCGCACGCAGGTTGTTTGCGACAACTTTTGCACGTGGGATGGAATGCTACTGGCCACCGCTGCTTCCATTGACGTCACCATGGCGCGCCTGCAGCGTGCCGTCGCGAACACGCGCACGCACTCATCGAGGGACGTGCACTCTGCGCCGTACTAACCTGCGGATTTACCCCGTTGCGCTTGCGTATAGGTGTCGGAGGTTGGAAACGCGGGGGAAAGCCGTAATGGGTAGTCATCGCGCGACAGACGTGGGCTACTTGGGTCCATATCAGCACGTGCCATCTTATCTTTATTTCATTTTATTTTTTATTTGCTCTCTTTAATCTTACTTCGTTGAGGCACTTAGGTGAAAACCAGCTTATTCTGCAAGCAAGCGCTTTCGGGAAATACCCGGGCACTCAACACGTAAAGCGACCTCCAAAGTGTCCCCCTTTCTCTCTGAGAACGAGGGTGTCGGAACGAAACATTTTTAGTTTCATTTTTAAGGTGAACGCCTTAGATGCCTCATCAACTGCGAAAATTGATCATCGGCGTAGGAAATGACTGACGCGAAAAATCATTGCGTGATGACAATGCTATATGACGTCGTCATAGCGTACCACAGCGTCCAAATTGGAGGTGTCATTATGACGTCACTGTGATGTCCGCGTGATGACGTCATCAAAAGACATCGCACCATGGTCAAAGAAGGGCCGATTACGGAAGCTTTCTGCATCTAACCTGATGACGTCATCTGAAGACATCCTACCTTGGTAAAACAAAGGCCGATCGTGGAGGATTTCTGCCCCTAACGTGATGACGTCATCAGAAAGCATCTTACCTTTGTCGAACAAGGGCAAATCACGGAGGCATCCTGCAACTCACGTGATGACGTCATTTGAAGATATCGTACCTTGGTTAAAGAAGGGCCGATTATGGAGGCTGTGTTAGGTGCAGAAAAGCCACGTTACGTGCAGAAAGCTTTGGGAGCGTGGCGGATCAGGAACAATTGATACATCGACTGAGAAGGAAAATAAGATGACTTTCGCCTTACAGTTGTCTTAGGTGAATGTATATGAAACCCTGTAAATTATTATTTTCTTCCAACCGAAAAAGAGAAGCTCCGCTTGTGCGCTAGAAAAAAAAATCTCCGCAACAGACTTTATTCGCATGCAAAAATATGAAATGCAAGTGGCGATAAAAGTGCAGCATTTAAGTTTCTTATTAGTAAATTATGAATTCTCTGAGCAGGCTGAATATTTTGCGTCGACGTAGCCAGCATTGTCTCAGAAGCAACTGCATAATTCGATGTTCGAAGCCACTGTTCTATTAAAACAACTCACTGAAGTACAATCAGGTGTGCCTCAAGGTTCAGTGTTGGGACCTTTATTATTTCTTGTATATTATTAACAATCTAACTTCTTCAATAACTTCTAACATACATCTGTTCGCAGATGACTGTGTTATTTACCACGAAATTACCAATGTTGATGATGCTAAAACAATTCAAACTGACCTAAATAATATAGCTAATTGGTGTAATATCTGGTTAATGGAACTTAATATTAAGAAATGTAAGATATTGCACGTATCAAGAACTAGCTCGAATCATAACACCTATCACCTAAACAACGTTCCTTTAGATTCCGTCTTGTCTTATAAATATCTTGGCGTCCACATCACAAATAACTTAAGTTGGACAACTCATGTAGAGTACGTGATTAACAATGCTAATCGCATGCACGGCTACTTACGATGTAACTTTGCCAAAGCACCCTCTTCCTTGAAACTAATACTCTATATAAGTCTCTCACACGCCCCAAACTCGGTTATGCATCTGCCATATGGGATCCCAGTCATGCTAATCTCATCACCTCTCTTGAACTATATAGTACAAAATAACTCTGCTAGGTTCATCCTCTCTAACTGCAACCGCACTGCAAGTATGACTTCAATGATATATAATTTATCACTCATTCCATTGGCTCACCGACGAAAAATCGCCCGTCTTTCACTGTTTCATAAAATTTTCTATCACCCTACACTTCATAATGACCTGATACTCCAGCCTCTGTACATCTCAAACCGTGTTGATCATCGCAATAAGGTAGCAATCGCATCATGTCACCCTAGGTCTTTCTTTCAGTCATTTATTCTCCGCACATCTCATGATTGGAACCACCTTCCCTCGAATGTCGCAACCATCACTGACTTCAAACTTTTTTACGAAACATTAGCTAACATTGTATAACCAAGAAAATCTGTTACCTATGTTTATTGCTTCTGTTTTTGTATATTTGGAAATGACTATCTTTGTACATTCTGCGTAAATGTTGATATTATCTGTCTTTTATTTTATTGTTTCATTTGTATTTATTGCACTGTTTCATTTGTACTTTTCATGTATTTATCCACTCCCCTCTTTAATGCCTTTTTGGCCCTGATGGTATTAAAAATAGATCAATAAAAACAAACCTACAGCGCCGAGAATCTTCTCTCCACGCTGGCGACTGCATAACGTTAAGGCCCACTTGCGTCAGTAAAGGCAGCTCGTGACGATGCCGCCTTTCGCAAAATTTGAACACATCTTCGCTTCGCAACTTCCTCGCCTGAAATACCACATTGTCTTCCGATGTACACATTAACGCTGACGTCGCTGATTAGTTTCGGTTCGCCAACTTTCCCTTGTACCGAGAACCGACTAAAAGAAGAAAAAAATGACAACAAAGCTTGACTGAGCGATACATGAACTGTTCAGAAGAATAATCTGGTTGATTCGGGGTTGATTCTCAGCTCATACGTGAAAGGAACTCTCTCTGAAAGCGACAATTGGACGATCGGCCACTCTCTATGCAGATGCTACTGGGACACCGTCCTCGCCTTTCGTCGGCTCAAAAAGCAGTTAAAGCTGTCTTGTGCTTTTTGAGGACTACATGCATACGTGACCACATTTACCTTTTGTGTAGTGCCACCGATGCATGCACGTCAGCCCATTGACTGACAATTCTTTTTTTTTCTCTCTCTTTCTCTTCTCTTTCATCTCTCCCTCATCTTTATGCCCCCTTCCCATTCCCCCAGCGTAGGGTAGCGAACCGGGTTGGTGTTGCGAAGCGCGCCTCCGACGACATTACGAAGGGCGCCACGAATCTCACCGCTGCAACCACTGTTTACGAAAGACGGCGACGCCAACACGGTCCCGAAGGCGCCACTGCTTCGAACTCCGCCGGGAAGGTCACCTGCCGTTTGGTAGCTTAGGTTTCTCAGCTCGCGACTGCTTCTGCGCAGAGCTGATAGACGAGTGGACGAGACGACGGTGAGTTAAACGAGGTTTATGTACAGCATGTATACAAATTCGACACTGGGGCCGACAGCTCTCTTAGAGACCCGAAGAGCCGAGCTCTCCTCTCTAACACCAGAGTCCTTCAATTTTGAAGGACTCTGGTTGAAGCATTGGTTGAAGCATTGAAGGACTCTGCTAACACATAGGTCAACTGCTCGCGACGCGCCGCAGGACTTGTTTTATATGCACCGGGTGGATTCTTTGAGTAACCAAATGTCCAACCAGAAGCGCCGCTGGTCGTGAGGTCAGAATCCTCCAATGGGGTCGCCGCTGGGCCGCGTCATTCTCATCGAATCTGGAGCCGCTGCGCTGCACGTGGCTGCACCCAAGGACGAGTGACGTCGCCACGCATTGCGTCAGACTCGCCAGACAGGAAGGCGCCGATTGCTTGCTCGACGGGCTCGCTGGCTGAGGTGACTCACTGTGCGTGCACGGCAGAGAGGCACCGCCGCGTGATGACGCCGTTGAGTTGTTCGCGTCAGGCGGGCTCGCGGGCTGGCCTTGACACAGATTGCCTTCTTCAGAGGCATGGACGTTCGGTGTGGACTCGCAGGCATAACACCACCCCCGCCGCCAGACAATGCACCGGAAAGACGAGCTGCTTCCACGTGGCTCGGATATCAGGCGCGCTCGTTCGCCAGGTACCTCCAGGTTCGCCTCCAGGGCCATGGGGCTAATACAGCTTCAGACTCTGTTCCGGGAACACATCCCATTCTTGAGGACGGATCCCAGCTCCACTGGCATGTCACCACAACTTGTCGACCAGCTTCGCTCGTCTCTTCTGACGATCTTTGGTCTCAGCACTTGTCGATGGTTCTGCAACTTGTCAAGAACGGTTCGACAACAGACAACACACGATACAAGCAAGTGCCCTCGGTCACCCGACAGAACACCAGACAAAATATATTACAACATATACCTAGCTACGTGTCTATCGGATTTTCGTTCACTCTACATCAAGAGGCACATGTGGGACACAAGACTCTTAAACTGAGAACTCAAATTTTTACACGTACAACAACGTAACGAAATAGAATACAACATAAAGTTGGCTCCTTGAGCTCACTCTGGACGAGAGCGCTCAGCTAAGGCCGGGTTGAGGACAAAATTTTGCCCCGAATCGCCAGCGAGAAACCGAAAGGTGGAGAAGGTACTAACTAAACGCACGGCTCAATGCGTCTGCATTAGCCTTTAGCTTTCCTTTTTCGTAGCGAACGTCAAAGTTGTACTGTTGGAGTATCATGCTCCACCTCAGTAACCAGCCACTTTTAGGCGACATGTTAAGTTAACCAGGTTAGAGGACAGTGGTCCTCTAACCTGGTTGTGGTTGTGGTTTCAACCACAAACCTCGAACCGGAGACATAACAAGCTAGCTTTTGAACGGCCCACACGAAGCAAGCGCATTCCTTTTCAGAGGTACTGTATGCCTCTTCCCTGCCGCTGAGTTTTTGACTTAAATACAAAACTGGCCTTTCGTTACCAGCACTGTCTTCCTGGCACAATAAAGCTGCCATGCCGCGATCACTCGCGTCGCATTGAATCACAAATCTCGTAGAGAAATCGGGTGCCATGAGAACGGGATTTTCGCTTAGGGCCTGTTTTAGCTGGCAAAACGCATTCTCCTTTTCTGAGTCCCATACTACTTTAACCGGCTCGGATTTTCGAAGTGCGTCAGTTAGAGGGCTGGCCATGCTAGAGTAATTTTGCACGTATTGCTGATAGTATCCAGCCAGGCCCAAGAATGCCCTTATCTATGATTTTGTGGTTGGTCGTGGATAGTTCACGACGGCGGCTACCTTAATTTCTGAAGGTCTACGCCGGCCACGCCCCACCACGTGCCCCAGGTAAGACACCTCGCCACACCCTAGGTGACAGTTAGTAGGTTTTACGGTAAGGCCAGCCTCTTTCAACCTGTTCAGCACGACGCGTAAATGCTCGACATGTTCTTCCCAGTTGTTTGAGAAGATGGCGACATCGTCAAGATACGGCAGAGCGAACTCAGAGAGGCCTTTAAGAACGTGGTCCGTTAAGCCTGAAAAACAAAAGGGCGCATTTTTCAATCCAAAGCTCAGCTTAAGTGGATGATAGGTTCCCAATGGAGAAACAAATGCGGCATAGCGGCTAGCACGCTCTGTAAGGGGGACTTGCCAATACCCTCGCACGAGGTCTAACGTGGAAATATAGCTGGACTGTGACACAGCTTCCACCCTCTCCTCTAGGTTTGGTATCGGGTAAGTTTGGTCTCGAGTTATGGCGTTAAGACGCCGATAATCGATGCATAGCCTCGGATCTTTTTCTGGCACCTGAACCAATATTAGAGGGGATGCATAGTCACTCTCGCCCGGTGCTATGACTCCCAACTCCAGCATTTTATTGATCTCCTCTTTCATGATCTGCTTTTGCACAGGGGAACAACGATACGGCTTGCTACGGATCGGCTCTTCACAATTTAGATCGATATCGTATTCGATCACCGTCGTGCTTCTGGGACGGTCCGAAAACACTTCTTCAAACTCGGAAACAATCCTTCTCAGGTCCTTCTTCTGGACTTGACTTAACCTAGGCTCTAGGTTCAACTGCTCCAAGATTACCTCCGATCCCCTTTCGATTACATCACTAGAACTCGAAATTTCTGCTCCCTCTTCCTCTGAAGCATTCAACAGCAGATTTACGACCGCTTGACGTTTAGCGTATGGTTTCATCAAGTTACTGTGGTAAATTTTGTTCGGCCGCCTTCCTAATTTCACTTCATAATTGGTAATAGAAAGCTTCGATATTACTTTGGCGGGCCCTTCCCCTACAGTGTCCTTCGTAAGAGACGGGTCCTTCTTGAAATTACGGTGCGGAGCGGGTTTCCGTTGATCAAGTTTCCTTAAAAAGCCCTCTTTCCTTTCATCCTTTTCAACGCGCACTGCCCTGCTATGCAACTTTCGGCGAGTATAATACTCCTCAGCTAACTCTGCTGCCTTGTTTAGCTGTACTTCACCAAGTTTTTCCTGCAGCCAAAGCTTGACATCCTCCTCGATGCAGCGGTAGAATTGCTCCAATGCAATGCATTCTACCACTTTATCGCGGTCGTCATAAACACGTTTGCCCTTGAGCCATTCAATTAAATCGGCTTTAAGACGAAACGCGAAGTCAACGTGTTACTCATTCCCCTTTTTAGCATACAGGAACTTTTGCCTGAAAGCCTCGGGTGACAATTTATAACGTCTCAAGAGCACTTCCTTAACCTCGTCATAGCTCTCAAACGCTTCCCTCGACAAGCAAGTTATCGCGTCGGACACTTCACCGGGAGGAAGAGCTAACAGGTTCCGCGCCCAAAGAGACCGCTCCAAATCATTTCGCTCACAGACGTGTTCAAACTTGACGAGATACTTCGCCATGTCCTCGCTTACTACGAACGGTGGCAGTTGGTTGCGAATTCTCTGACCGTTGACCTGAACTGTCGCAGAAGCTATACGCTAGGCACCAGCGAACACTGTAGGATTGATAATTCTATTCGTTTCAACTCAAGGCGCTCCTGTCTCTCGGCCTCCTCGCGGCGTTCTCGCCTTTCAGCTTCTTCAGGTTCGCGAACTTCTCGCCTTTCAGCCTCCTCGCGGCGTGCTTTGATATCCGCCCAGGCCTCATCGACTTCCTTAGCCGACACTCCTCCATCCTTCATGATCTCGAGGATCGCTTGCTTTCGTTTCGCACGGCCCAAAGTAATGCCGAGTTCCTCAGAAATTTCGATGAGTTCCTTCACTTTAACGTTATCCATCGTTCACACTAGCCTCTTGCTGTTTGCCCTGTTAAGAATCTACTTGCCGTACCCACTATAAGCCTACTAGCAAGACGCGCACGCAATTTTTAACGCTCTGATGTTTACCCCTTCCTCATTAACTTTGGTTTCAAAGCACTTCGAATTTGCTTGAAACGATCAAAGCTCACTCTAATGCTTCACACAGCCCTTCTCTAAACTACTATAACCTGTGCTAGAGTAGTCTGGTGAACTGAGGGGAAAACATCAGGCACTCACCGCATCGATGTCGCTGACGCCGGCCGATCACGCAGCTGCCAAGCACTGTTGCGAAACGCGCCTCCGAAGAGGTTACGAAGGGCGCCACGAATCTCACCGCTGCAACCACTGTTTCGCCAACACGGTCCCGAAGGCGCCACTGCTTCGAACTCCGCCGGGAAGGTCACCAGCCGTTTGGTAGCATAGGTTTCTCAGCTCGCGACTGCTTCTGCGCAGAGCTGATAGACGAGCGGACGAGACGACGGTGAGTTAAACGAGGTTTATGTACAGCATGTATACAAATTCGACACTGGGGCCGACAGCTCTCTTAGAGACCCGAAGAGCCAAGCTCTCCTCTCTAACACATAGGTCAACTGCTCGCGACGCGCCGCAGGGCCTCATTATATGCAACGGGAGGATTCTTTGAGTAACCAAATGTCCAACCAGAAGCGCCGCTGGCCGTGAGGTCAGAAACCTCCAATGGGGTCGCCGCTGGGCCGCGTCATTCTCATCGAATCTGGAGCCGCTGCGCTGCACGTGGCTGCACCCAAGGACGAGTGACGTCGCCACGCATTGCGTCAGACTCGCCAGACAGGAAGGCGCCGATTGCTTGCTCGACGGGCTCGCTGGCTGAGGTGACTCACTGTGCGTGCACGGCAGAGAGGCACCGCCGCGTGATGACGCCGTTGAGTTGTTCGCGTCAGGCGGGCTCGCGGGCTGGCCTTGACACAGATTGCCTTCTTCAGAGGCATGGACGTTCGGTGTGGACTCGCAGGCATAACACTGGTTAACCTCCCTGCCTTCTCTCTTGTTGTTCATCTCTGCCCTCTCTGAAAGCGAGCTTTCGCACCTCTCATACATGTACGAGCACATCGTCATTGGCGTAAGCCTTCCATCACTGCTGCTCTTCTCGCTGTCGCCATTGCCTTTCCTGCTCTCTCGTTGTATACATACCAGGGTTCTTCGGCTTGCCGTCGTCACTTCGCAACTGTTTGTTGGGATAACTGTTGCCCTCCCAAATTTAGTGGACCAGTAGGGGTTACACAAGTTCTGTGCCACATACCAGTTCATGACTATGATAACGCTCATGGTACGCCGCACAGCGACACTCCGTTATATTTTTCACATTCTATATTCCCTCTTTACCTTTCTTCTATTGCGTATAGGGCAGTATACGGTTGTGCCCACACGTTGTAAGGGGCTGCTACCCACAATAGGCACCATCATATGGGGTTACAATTTCACGATGCCACTTTTCCAGGAAATCTGGGCAGCTGGGCGACCGATGAGCGAAGTCGGCTCGTCGTATTCTGGAACCGAACGCGAGAACTGGCGTTTTAATGAAGCCGGTACTTAAGTGCCGAGACTTATTCGTCGTCTGCAACTGCCAGGTATCTTGCATTACCACGGTTACACGTGCCCGTCCGGCTAATCGTGGCATGAAGCGCATACCTCCTTAAAATGCGGCGGTCCACGTGACCGATGCCACCACGGACTGTTTGCCTCCGTGATCAGCCGACGTTTCAAATTACCACGTCCGTGGTCGGCCCTAACGGCGTTATCTCTACGGCCGTTCGACGGCAGCGGCAAGGCAACCATGGGCGTCGGCAGGGGTGTTCAACACAATACCTCGCATAGGCGATCGTCCTATGCTATCATAAAGTGAGCAATGATGCGAGTATATGAGGGTAAGTGCGTGCAACATGCCCCCTGCCCCACCACCCTTTATATTAAAAAAATAAAAAAGCCAAAGCTACACCACCACTTGTCCGATCTCCCTAGCAACTCCCTTTCCCCCCTCCCCGTCTTTGAAGCAATGGAACACGGGTGTGTTCTTATTACCTACCCAAGAAATAATACCACCGACGCCCGCGGTCACGTCTGCCTAACAGAAGTAAAAAAGCTGCACTGCTTTAGTGACGTGGTAGGTTAAAGTATGTTACAAAGCAAGTATTTGTCCTTCTAGTAGAGCATTTTGCCAAAATCATGCTTTCAGTATATCAGGATAAGTTGGGTGAATGCCCAGACGTTTTTTTTTTTCGCATTTAGATGGAGGTGAAAATGCTCAAGGTGCGTGTAATTTGATTTAGTTGCACGTTAAAGAACCACGAGTGGTAAAAATCCATCCACTACAGCAGCCCTCTTAATCATATCGCGATTTCGGTTGGCTAAATTTCAATGATCACTATTGTTAACTTTCCTAGCAGATTTTAAGCATCGATATACTTAGGATGTTGCCGGTGATCAAACTTCTACAAAGCATTTATGACGCACATTGCCCCTTGGCTTCACTTTGTCGCAGAAGTATACATGTTCCCTGTGGTAACGTTGAATAAGTTACCGTAATCTATTTTAGAAAATAACCGAAATAATTGCCGTTACTCTTTCCCTCTGCGTTGTTCGCCCACTCACGTTATACGCGTGTACAGTCTGTCTGCAGAAACGGCAGCGACTCCGATACGACAGCTTTTCTTTTCAATATAAAATGGTTCGCCAAAACAGAAACACCTGGTATATCCGACTGTTTCCTATATATTACATCAAGTGCGTAGGCTACTGCGTAATACCCTCCAGTGAAGCGCGATCGTGCGCGGTAGTCCTGCCTTGCGCTTCGCTCTGCAGCTGTGAATGTGCTTTGTTCTTCCCCTCGAGGACATCCCACACACGTCCGTTGTCCTTCGCTTTGGATGACGCTTTCACGCGCATATCTGAGTAACCGAGTCGATAAAAGCCTTCGAAAGGCGAGTATAACTTGTGTAAGAGGAAAGGTGGGGGGGGGGACGCTTCGACAACAGCCAATTGAATCAAACCAACAATTAGTCCAGGGAAAGCGTAGAGGATGTTAATTGTTGCCTTGAACTGTATTTTGTGTATTAACTGTGCCGTAAATTGTAATGAGGTGGGAGAAAAATTACTTTTTACGTCTGCGAATTCTGAACCCGTGCACACTTGCAGAGGCGTAGCCAGAATTTTTTTCGAAGGGTGGGGTGATAGAGGGGCGGGCACAACTTTGAACTTAAGTGGGGGTCGGGCAGATAGATGTGCTGGAGCGTTATTTTGTGCTCTCTATATCGTAAAAAAAGAAAAGGTTCCAAGGGGGAGGGGGGGGGTGAGTATGGGCCCTGTGTGCCTTTTACTGGCTATGTTCATATCCCTTCTCACCGAAGATATTGTAACCACTAAATATCTTGTTTCTCGTTCACATTATGTAAGGAAACGGGAAATATATATATTTTTTAAAAACTATACAGGAACAACTTATAGGAGTATTGTGAGAGAGTGCGTAAGCGATAATTCACATTCCGTCACTTATGCTAACATGTTTCAAACCTAGCTGACACATACCATTATTAGCCAACACTATATATACAAGTCATTTAACCAAGCCCATCTGACATTAGCCCTGATATGGCCAGCATAATCTGGAATATAATTGCTTGCAGTGTCAACTGTATAATAATATGTTATTTTCTATATACCAGTGCAACTCTTTGTAAACCTAATGTTGCACTTCACGCGCGCGCGCACGTGTGTGCGTGCGTGTGTGCGTGCGTGTGTGTATGTGTGCGCGTGCGTGTGTGTGTGTGTGCATGTGTGTATGTGCGTGCGTGCGTGCGTGTGTGCACGTGTGTACGCGCGCGTGTGTGCGTGTGTCTGTGCGTGTGCGCATGCGTGTGTGTGTGCGTGTGTGCGAGTGTGTACGTGTGTGTGTGCGTGTGTGTGTGTGTGTGTTTCAGAAGCGCACCGCAGGGTGGAAGAACAACGAAGAAATAAGCGTTTTATGAGTCGAGCCTGCATGTGAAGAAAAAAAAAGAAATCATGCCATTTGGGTTTCGAAACTTCGCTCAGATCACATCTAAATCAATGAAGGGAAACTATCAGTCAAGTACCATATACAGAAAACATGAAGTCGGTATCTTTTTTAGTTCGCATTTGTTCGTTCACGTCACGTTTCGAATATTTTCCTCCTGTTTACGAATTACAAAGATGCACGCAGCCTGTGACAATTAAGGTGGTCTATATATATGACACTCAGGGAAATCCCCCCCCCTTTTTTTGTTTGATCTCTTCAAGGCTTGTAAATTAGATTAAGCATATTACACTCCCTCAGGGCCTTGCAGGTTTACGTGTGAAATAGAGAGGGCGTCCTTGAATGGATATAAAATTTAGCTTTCTCTTGTTGCTAGGTTTGCGTCAAAGGGTCTGTTGACTTGGGTGAGTCAATGGAAACACTTGTTATCAAGCAATGGCGCCATTTATATTGCTGTTCTTCCTTTCGGGGCTGTTTTCGACTGCCTATTGACGCAAGGGTACGGGGTTGGCTGGGGGCCTGGTCAACACGATGCCCAATATAATGTGAGTTGCGTACTTTGCAAGGTAACCTTGAGACTTCCGCAGCAGCTCGTCGAAACGTCGTAGATAAATTTGGCGAGGCCCACCCAGTTGTTTTATCATTGAAAAATTAACTTGAGCTACAAACTTGTGATTAGGAGTTTTAAGAAACTGATTGATCCTCTGTAGCCGAAAATTTGAGGCAATGTGTTTTAATTTAGCGACATCACAAAAAAATTTGGGTGCTGCAATTTTGAGCGAAATACACATATTAGACCTTTACACTGAGTCGTCTTCTATTAGCGAGCCTATGATGGCAAAACCCATATCTATCTATCTATCTATCTATCTATCTAACTATCTATTTATCTATCTATCTATCTATCTATCTATCTATCTATCTATCTATCTATCTATCTATCTATCTATCTATCTATCTATCTATCTATCTATCTATCTATCTATCTATCTATCTATCTATCTGTCTATCTATCTATCTATCTATCTATCTATCTATCTATCTATCTATCTATCTATCTGTCTGTCTGTCTGTCTGTCTGTCTGTCTGTCTGTCTGTCTGTCTGTCTGTCTGTCTGTCTGTCTGTCTGTCTGTCTGTCTGTCTGTCTGTCTATCTATCTATCTATCTATCTATCTATCTATCTATCTATCTATCTATCTATCTATCTATCTATCTATCTATCTATCTATCTATCTGTCTGTCTGTCTGGTCTGTCTGTCTGTCTGTCTGTCTGTCTGTCTGTCTGTCTGTCTGTCTGTCTGTCTGTCTATCTATCTATCTATCTATCTATCTATCTATCTATCTATCTATCTGTCTGTCTGTCTGTCTGTCTGTCTGTCTGTCTGTCTGTCTGTCTGTCTGTCTGTCTGTCTGTCTGTCTGTCTGTCTATCTATCTATCTATCTATCTATCTATCTATCTATCTATCTATCTATCTATCTATCTATCTATCTATCTATCTATCTATCTATCTATCTATCTATCTATCTATCTATCTATCTATCTATCTGTCTGTCTGTCTGTCTGTCTGTCTGTCTGTCTGTCTGTCTGTCTGTCTGTCTGTCTGTCTGTCTGTCTGTCTACATGGTGGTTCCTTTAATCTATATTGATTGATTGAAATAACTTTAATGAGGTCCGGCGGGACGCGTCCTGCGTGGGCGACTCCCACATCGAGTATGCATACGAATTTTAGCCCCTTACGACATGCAGGAATCTTATCTGTTCACAGTGGCTCGGCAGGCGGCAGGTGGGAGCAAATAATTAAACTCGCCGCCGGTGGTATCTGTCGCCCAGGTTGACGCCATCGCTCTAATTCGAATGGCGTGGGTCAGGGCACGGAACCTCTCAACTATTCGTGCAAAACATGTTATCTGTTCACAGCGTATAGGAATAATCCACCAATTTTTTTACCAACGTCCTCCCTGCACTGTCTGTGAGCCAACTTATTACTGGTGACAAATAAAAGATGTCCTGTAGCTCGTGGTCATCTTCAGTGCCACGCGCACGCTCACGACTGAACAACATCCGAGCCATTTTGCCCTGCCATGCAGGTTCAAAGTTGCAGTCACGAATGAAGCAAAGACATTAAGCTTTCTACATCATTTTATAGATACATCGTCCTCCCTGCTCAAAAATGTATGATCCATGTGCAATAGAAACCACGTGAACGCTGTAAGAAAATTTGGGTAGAGACTCTGCGCTGTCGAGTGCTATACTTCCTTCCACTAATATGCGACGGCGGCTGGATGGGTGGATGGATTGATATGCCTGTACCCTTTAGATCGGGCGGCGGCTAACGCCACCTATAGCCGTAAAACTTCGTGTACAAAAATTAGATTTGTCTTTCTTTTAATAGGGAAGTTAAGGACTGGTACTTTGCCGGGAAGGATTTCATTTTCAGTCGTGCCTTGATTGTAGCCACCAATCAGATAATCTCCTCCTAGTTATTTAAAGCCGCATAAAGTCTATTTTGCCCTCCCTGTTTCTATATCCCATTGCTTTAAAAATCTATGTGCAATCTTCCTGAACTATAATGTGAAGTCCTTTACAGAACATTATCAAATGTTCGGCAGTTTCTTCCTCCTCTCCGCATGCTCTGCATACAGTGTCTACCCCTTCGTATTTATCCCGATAAGTCTTGGTTCGCAATACTCCCGTCCTGGCCTCAAACAGTTGAAAGCTACCCCTAGAATTATCATAGATCCTTTCCTGGGCAATTTCTTGCTTGAAAGTTGGATAGATCTCTAGTGCCGACTTCTTAATCATGCCGATTATCCACATGTCGGTCTGCGTTTCTTTCACCTTCTTCTTAATCGATGGTTCCTTTTGGTTTGACCCCCTGCTATTTTCTAAGTATTTGCCCGTCAATTTTCTGGTTCGCTTCCTCCATTTTTAATCGACAGTCCTTACGTACAAGTAGCTGAAAACCTTCCTAGCCCAACGCTCCTCCCCCATTTCTCTCAATCCCTTCTCAAACTTTATCTTGCTGCTAGCTTCCCTGCCCTCGAATGATGTCTATCCCATATCACCTTGTACTTCCTGATTTTGGTGTACCCCTGTGAGCTCCTAAAGCAAGCCTACCTATTTCACGTTGCTTATTTTCTAATCTTGCTTGAACTTCTGATTTGATGCACAAGACGGCGTTGCCGTACGTCAAACTAGGAATCATGACCCCTTTCCATGTAGCGCCCTATAGTTACTCTATATGCTACCTTTAGGTAGCTAAGGGTAGCAAATACAGTAACTTTACTGAGCTTCTTGCAGCAGTGCCCCTAGCGACAGCTGCACGCAGAGGGACTCACTCTGGCAACGGAAGCGTGTGGCACTCCACACACCTCCCCCTTCGAGGCCCCCTACACCTGTGCAACAACACAGAGTTTTAGTTTAGCGCGCGCAAGGCGGTACGTGCGCAATGGCTGGCGCCCTACGTACGTTACAGCTGAGGCTGCTTCCTACAGTATTAGTTTAGCGTACGTGACAACGGACACATAGACTGCGCCTAAGCGTGAACACCTTCGTCTTGGGGTGCTACTTATCACCACCTAGTGACTAGGCAATAAACTACAATAGCCAACCATAGTTGACACGAGTGAAGACATGATACATGAATCTGCGGACATACCGGGCGTTGAAAGACATCCCCGTCAGCTGCTGTATTTTCACAGCGATAAGTGTCCACTGCACGGGGTCCGCGAACGGATTTAAGCTCCTCGCATAAGCAAGAAGCTCCAAATCAAGGGCATTCGTGAAATGCACGCGGGAGTTACTCGCAGCCATGACCGAACTTCTGCTTGTGCTGCTGTTGGTCGCGGCCTTCTTGGTTTTCGTGCTCTCTGCTGTGCTAAGGCACCCAACGGCTGTAGCGTGCTCAACGTGAGAGCCGAGATCTAGTGTACGCATCCCTCGCGAGCGCAAACGCACGCATCTCTCTTACGTAGAGCGCCACCTGGATCGGGCACGTGCGGCGGCGCGCGCCTGATCCAGGCGGCCGTGACAGTCGTGCTCCCTCTCGGGCGATGCGTGCGCTAGGCCATGGCGCGCGCTAAACGAAAACTAATGTTCTCCCGATGTGCCACATCTCGATGCGTCGAATCATGATGATATTGCTACATGCATGTATATTGATATTCTAGGGGGCGACGCGCGTGTGTGCCTGACGAGGAAGACGAAGGGTTGTCTCGGCTCGATCGCTGGTGAACCGGGCACGCCATTACCGCTGGTTTGGAATATATTTAATCCCCAGCCTCGTCGGTACGGCGTCTCTTCTTTTCCGTAACAATATGCTACGTTATCAGCTATTCTTCGTCCGGCTACTGTTTCATACCTGCGCACATTATTTCATACTGACATATCGGACGTACAAATTGAAATGAAGGAGGAGAATGGATACTGGAGATGCTCTAGAACTGCTTTAATTATTCTGCCGATAGATGGGGACCGTCAAACCAATGACGTTTTTCGTAATTTTGTTTCTTGGGAGCCCTTCAGAAGGCTCACCTTTGCTTTGATTACTCTTCAACGCCTCGCCACACTGAGTTACTACGGGGCAATGAACGCAGTACTTGTGTGTCGCCGAGTTATGCTTGGTTCATGAGGTGGCCGCGCCATTGTTGGCCCCGATACGCTCGTCGACCCTCTCTTTGAGTTTCTGCAATCTCGTCAATAACGTCTGGTACTTGTTCTCGGCGCCGAACCAAGCCAGAATCCCAGCCTGGTTTTTGGCCAGCTCTTCCTTGGCGGCGGCCTCGTTGCTCGCGTAGTCTTCGGCGAACTTGGCGAGCAGCTGGTCTCGCAGGACGGTCGGGAAAGGGCAGTTGTCTTCGAGGCACGATTCGATTGTTCCGCAAACGGCCACCCTGAGGGTCTCGTATCGCAGACTCCTTCGGCTAGCCGGACCCCAGTAGCCGAATATGACGTGCTCGAGAGCCGCGTCGACGCAGTTGATGGCGTCGTCCAGCATCGACTGGATGGACAGGGCTACCGACGACAGGTTGTGCGCGGGCGTCCAGGGCTGCCCGATCATCGTGCCCAGCAGGCTCAGGCAGATCTGGCCATTGCGGGAGATGTGTGGGCTGAACGTGACGCGCCCGCCGTCGGTCGTCATGAAGCGAACTTGAGGCGGCGACATCGGATAGTCGTTCATGCACTTCATGAGAAGGTGGAAGAAGCCGCCCTGGTACGACGTGCCTGCGGCGCCCATAACGACGGCGTGCACTGTTGTCACGTTGTCCTCCTCGGGCGCCATGAACACGCCAGGCGGAGGGTCGGCGTGATGATCGGCGAGGTCACGCGTCACCCTTTCCAGGCACTTTCGGCTGGGCGTTGTTGCGACCGGGGTTTCCAGACACCGGAGGTCCGGGATGAAGTTGTCGAGGCAGGAGGAAGAGAGACTTGAAGAGGGTTTATTTACAATATATACATTGCGAACTCCCTACACGGTGAGCCCTCAAACGTGGCAGGCCTCTACATGACTCCTAACATAGCGCTCCATGGTGCTTGGTTCTACATGGTTCTGCTCGGTTCTGCTCTGTTCTGCCTGGTTCTCTTCTCGAAAAAAAGCACACCGAATGAGCCGTGGGGGCTCATTATAAAGGGTCTGTCCTCCCCAGATCCCTAGATCGGGGACCGCGTACAGATGGCACCGTCCAATCACGGACCACACATTACCCGCGAGGGTGACGAGCACGCACGGTCCACGCGAACGTTCAAAACTGAAGCGTGGTCACCGCACGGCCATGTGGCACGAACGCGGCTCCCCCCCCGTCAAGGTGTGTCGCTGGGCGAGGGGTCTGGAGTTGATGACTGCATCCATCGAAAGGGCCGCCGTAAACAAGCTTCAAAGGGTGCCGAACGACTCGTTCAATTAGCGGGACGATTCCCGGCCGCCGCCGCCGCCGTCATCTTCCAAAGAAGAAGCTGCACCGGTGGTCTCCCGAACTGCTCACGGTGTCGTGGCGGCAAGACGCCGCACCCTCCGGCCAGGGGGGAACAATACATGGCGGACACAGGCCGCCAACCCGTTTGGTGACTAAAAAGGAACATCAAAAGGAACGCCGATCCATTGTCAGACCTGGCGCCGGTCCTAACAGTAGGCAGCCGGTCGTTCGGTTTGGTTTGAAGATTAAAGGAGCGCCGCTCCCTCTTCAGCTCCGGCGCCGGTCACAACAGCTCGTCCGCCGGCGGGAGAAGCGACCTGAGGGTGACCAGCTGCACAGGTTGCTCGAAGTGTCGCTGTGTAGTGCTGTCTTCCAGGCCACTGCTGATGACGCTCAGCCAAGGACTCTTTCCCTCTCGTTCCTTGTGGCTCCCCTCTGGGAAAAGCATTCATACACACCACCACAGGCACGGGAGAGCACCCTGCCCGCACTGAGACACGTCGAGTCCGACAAATTATCCAAAAGCAACCTTACTTAAGCAGTATTACCAAACACAAAGCAGCAATCGGGACGTTTCTCTGAGGTTTCACCAAAACTCCTAATCCCGATCCGATAATAATCTTCCCATCAAACTGCTTTCAAGAAAACTAATTGTCAAGTGATGCGCTCACCGTGGCATACCCGAGTGCCTGCGTGAGTAATCCGCCGTAACCCACCAGGTATCATACTCATAAAATGAAGCATTTTACTTCACGCTATCTTTTAGTTCCCGAAATTTAGTGCCGCCAAAGCCAGTCGTCAATTCCTCTTGAGAAGACGAAAGCATAACTGCCGTGCTGCACCTGCATTAGGAACCTCTTTATTATACATCCGCAAACGCACATCACAGTGCGCCTGCCTGGAGGAGATACCACCTAACCGTTCCCTTGCTGTTGCCACTTTCACAAAGCATACATATAAACTCACGAGCTAGCTTTTCTTACACACCGGACACATGCGAACAAAACATTAAATGAACAACAAAAAAAGTTTCGCATGAATCCTGAAAAATCTCGCAAGCAATAACTTTGCGTCTCTACGCTCAGTCATAATTAGTTCATAACGTTGCTCCTGCTCATTTACACGTATCTACCATGACGCAGGCTCCTATGCGTGTCGTTTATGCAATCGCACAACGCTTACCTTAGCTAAACGTACAACGCCCAAGAAATGAACAAAACCAAAAAATGTGTTACCTAAACACTATTTGGTAGACGAGATTCTTAAAAAACACATTAAAATCCAAAACAACTTAAACAGTCAAAAGCAAATTTCAAAACAAAATAAATCCACTAATGACCATCGTCAAAAGCTCACGGATGTCTACTCCTTTTTGGGACTAACGCGCGGTGTCGCGTCCTGTGGGTCTTTTTAGGCGAACGGGAAATGGAACAATGGCAAAACCCATTCGCTTCGCCTCCGACCCCCGCAAAGCTCTGCGCTGACAACCTGCGTTCTTACTCTCGCTGAGTACCTCGCACTCCCGCAGTCCATCAAACATGCCGTCGATAGAGCGACGAAAGGGTCTGCCTTTCTACCCAACGTGCTTTTTTTTTTTTTTTTCGTTTTGTCCGGCGGCTCGGACGCATACAAACCAACTCCGGTGCCGATGACAAACGCCTAATTCTGTACGCTCTAATGCGTGTCACTATCCTTCCAATAGATCTATACAACGCATATAGGCTACCAAAATGATAGAGCGCTAACGAAAACAAAGTACAAACGAGTTATTTACAAAATCACAAAAACAAACAAAATGTTCCTTTCAACAGTCCCGAGTCGACGTTTTCCGAGAGGCTAACAGCTGTTCGCAACAACTCTGAGTCGAACTCGCGGTGGTCGCGCCCGGAACGATTTTCTCGAGAAGCGGGGTCTACAACACGCGTCAATCGCCCTGCTACCGAACCCCGCGACGTTCCTCGAAGCCGACTTGCTGTCGCTTCCTGCCCCTCGAAAACCACCGACTCTTTTGCCCCGCACCCCGTCCAATGCACCGCGAGAACAACGGAAGGGTCTCTTGCCCCTCGACCACTTACGCACACAATGCGCTTCTCTTTTCTTTGTTCTCTGGCCGCTTGGACGCTTGCGATACGGCAACTTTCTTGAAATTTCGCTCCGCCATTTGAATACATTCCTCAAACGCGTCGCGATTTTTGCCTGCCTGTTTTTACGGCGCTTTCTCCGTTTTGCACGTCTCTTGGTGCCGTCTACGGAGCCTTTCGCCCATCTCTGATGCTCACCAGCACCCACATGCTCATCTGATTTTTCGCGCGGACTGTCTGGATAATTGCCTAGCAATCTATCCTTCAAACACTGCCGCGTACGATGCGCTTTTCTTTTCCGGCGGTTCGGACGCATACGATACAGACCCGTCAGAGATGACAACGGCACTTTTCTCGCGATTTTACCACGCCGTTTGAAACCCTTACTCAAACGCGTTGTGCTCATCTCGAGCTTTGCCTTTTTGTTGCCCTTCGGACGCTTTCTCCCCTGTGCACGCTTCTTTGTGCGGACCTGGGAGCCTTTCGTCCTACTCTGACGTTCTTCATCACCGATATGCTCCTCCGCCATCTCGCGCGCCCAGTCCTGATGATTGCCTATCAGTTCATCGTTAGACCGCGGCCGCGTAGATTGCGCACTTCTGTTCCTTACTCTCCGGCCGCTCAGACGCATGCGATTTAAGCCAGTCAGAGAAGACAACGGGCCTTTTCTCGCAAATCCGCCACGCCGTTTGAAGGTCCTCGTCAAACGCGCCGCGCTGATCGCGAGCCTTGCCGCGCTTCTGTTTTTCGGACGCTTTCTCCGTTTGGCACATTCCTTGGTGCCAAACCTGGAGCCTTTCGTCCGCCTCTGACGCTCATCAACATGGTCTACAGGGCTGCAAGGTTCGATGGAACACTCTGTTAATCTTAACTTCGTTTCCACCACCACGGAACCCTCACACCCTGCTGTGACCGCGAGCTCTTTTCCCTCAGAATGGGTTAAAACCTGTTCCATTCCCTTACAGGCACTAGCCTTCTCTTTGGCCTCAAACGGCACCGCCGCTATATCTACAGATATCAGACCCGCAGCACTCTCTTCGGCCCTAAACGGCACCGCTGCTGAAACGCACCGTTCGTGCGGTACATCTGCAAATTTCTGACCTGTAGCCCTCTCTTCGGCCTTAATCGGCACCGCCGCTACGTCGCACCGTTCGTGCACTTCATCTACAGATGTCTGACCTGTAGCCTTCGCTTCGGTCTCAAATGGCACCGCCGCTACATCGCACCGTTCGTGCGCTACATCTATGGATTGACCACTCTGCTGCAATGCCACCAATTCCCAATTAAGCCTTTCTATCTCTTCATCTAATTCCTGCATCCTTTTTATATGTTCTTCATGCCTGCGCTCAGCTTCCAATTCCTCCTGGCGCCATCTTTCCTTTCTTTGCGCCCTTTGTACTTCCTCCTCCTGGTCCAATAAGTACATATTCCCGAAGTGCTCGATTTCCTCATTGTCACTATTGCTTTCGAGAATCACTTCGCGGAGTTTAGAAGCAGGCATATCATCATTAAAATCTAGCTCCAGATCCCAACACAGGTTCAGCAGGTCCTCTCTTGTCAATCTCGTAAGATCCATGGCGACTACTTTGCTTTGGCTCAGCTGTGACAAAACACAAACCCACCAGCGTTTCAATTCTGGGTCTAGAGAAATTGAAGCTTGGCAAATCTCACAGCGGAGACCACAAGCTTAAGCACCCAAGTAGCACTACGTGGCCAACATCCCTCTCTACTTTTTCTTGTTAATTTTTCACTCCTGCTTTTTACAACATCCTAAAATTTAACCCGCAACGTACCCTTAGAAATTTTGAAACATTACCACTTGTTCCTATTGAATCATCTAAGCTTTCCTGCTTTAGCGTACTTGCTCAGATAATCATCCAGTGCTGCCTTGTGCTGAGATAACAACCACAGTGGCCAGGCAGTTGTTGGTTATATCTATCTTTTAACGAATCTAGGCTAAAAGACTCGATATATCTCAAGCACAAAGCCAGGCACTCACCCCATTACGTGCGGTGGTGGTACGCTGCTTCGATCCCGCCGAGTTCCAGGGCTTTCGGCTGGCCTCCGGTACATGTCGCTCTCCGTCGCAGACTCGTATCCCACCGCTGCCAACCAGTTGTTGCGACCGGGGTTTCCAGACACCGGAGGTCCGGGATGAAGTTGTCGAGGCAGGAGGAAGAGAGACTTGAAGAGGGTTTATTTACAATATATACATTGCGAACTCCCTACACGGTGAGCCCTCAAACGTGGCAGGCCTCTACATGACTCCTAACATAGCGCTCCATGGTGCTTGGTTCTACATGGTTCTGCTCGGTTCTGCTCTGTTCTGCCTGGTTCTCTTCTCGAAAAAAAGCACACCGAATGAGCCGTGGGGGCTCATTATAAAGGGTCTGTCCTCCCCAGATCCCTAGATCGGGGACCGCGTACAGATGGCACCGTCCAATCACGGACCACACATTACCCGCGAGGGTGACGAGCACGCACGGTCCACGCGAACGTTCAAAACTGAAGCGTGGTCACCGCACGGCCATGTGGCACGAACGCGGCTCCCCCCCCGTCAAGGTGTGTCGCTGGGCGAGGGGTCTGGAGTTGATGACTGCATCCATCGAAAGGGCCGCCGTAAACAAGCTTCAAAGGGTGCCGAACGACTCGTTCAATTAGCGGGACGATTCCCGGCCGCCGCCGCCGCCGTCATCTTCCAAAGAAGAAGCTGCACCGGTGGTCTCCCGAACTGCTCACGGTGTCGTGGCGGCAAGACGCCGCACCCTCCGGCCAGGGGGGAACAATACATGGCGGACACAGGCCGCCAACCCGTTTGGTGACTAAAAAGGAACATCAAAAGGAACGCCGATCCATTGTCAGACCTGGCGCCGGTCCTAACAGTAGGCAGCCGGTCGTTCGGTTTGGTTTGAAGATTAAAGGAGCGCCGCTCCCTCTTCAGCTCCGGCGCCGGTCACAACAGCGTATTCTTGGAGTACAGCGACTCAGTCCACGATTTCTGCATCACGTCTTAGCGCAAGCCTCTAGTTGCCTGCCTGGCAAGGAGAGGACGTGGCTGCTGATGAGCCAGACAGGGCGAAAAAGGCTCGGATTGTGTTGGTTCTTGTTCTTCTTCTTGTTGCCCTTCACTTGTGGCTCATGCCCACTGTGGGGGATCGGCCAATAATTGAGTGGTCTTATAAAGTATTATTCTATTTTAGAGTAAAGGAACTTACAAACTGAAAACGTTACAAATTTTAGAATGAAATTTTGATGATCACTGATCTGTACTTACTATAAAGTTTTTGTATTAGCAATAGATAATAACCTAGATCAAAACCTAGCTTAAAAAAGAAAAAAAGGTAGAAGTTATGCGTATGTCGACACAAAATAATAATATTAGTTTGTTAGTCATTTCCTTTCGTTCAAATAATTCCGCACTGCCTCGCAAACATTCGCACTGGCAAACCCAGAAATAGAGGCTCCAAAGGACAGAATCACGGGCATGAATAAACTCATTCCAATAGCACGTAAGGGATTTCCTAACTTGGATCTACGAGCTGTAGTAAATCGTCTACATGTCAAAAAGTAATGATCCATAATGTCTGGCTCGCCACAGAAAGCGCACATTGAAGAAAGAGCCTGACCAGACCTGTGTTGGTAGAAATATAGTTTGCGCAGCGCAGCCTCGTAATTGTGACTTCTAGTTTACGTGTGTCAGCAGAGGATCGGCGCCTGGGATATAATAAGTGCCGACATGCAGTCAAATTTGTGAGAGATGTACCTGTGGAGCTTTGCATAATTGTACGCCTGTGAAATCGCGCAGCCCGGTTACATAAGCGGATAGTGGAAAACATGGTAAAATTGCCCCACTTATTGCTGAATTCGCTAAAGGATCGATCATTTCGTTTAAGAGCAACCCTTTATGGCCCGGCACCCAAACTAATCTAACTTTTCTGAAAGGGGGGGGGGGCATTATTGCTCGAAACTCATTTATTATGTGCGATTCAACGCCGACCGAAAGTCCAGCGCCAATTAACTCATAATCTTTAATTATAACGGCCGATTAAATTTCTGCGTTTGACTTTCGTATGAGGTGAGTACCACTGCCAGAAACTCGGCCACAAAAACGGATATGAAATCAGGTAGACGGAGCGAGTAGGACCAAACCATGTTGGGGCTGAATATACCAACAGCTGACTTTTCGTCACTCTGTGATGCATCTGTAGCAATAATTACACTTGTTTTGATGCTCTGCAAGTGTACTTGCAATAAACCATCTAGAGTGTGATGGGGGAGCAACTTTGCATTATTAGGAAAAATGTTGTCAAGTTGAATATCCACATGGGGTGAATTATCGCTAGTCGGCCTTATCTCACCGATGCGTACACTCAGCGGGTCCAGTAAACGTTGTATAAATATAATTTGTGGGGGGAACCGTAGCCATCTAACACCAAAAAAAAAAAATAATTCCGGAGAAGATAAAAATACTGTCAGCGACGGCTGAAGTGGTGACTCATAAATTTTTAAAAAACGTCTCAACCGTAAAGATACGAAATCTGCAGGAAAGAGAAGGAACTCTCGATTCTAGGTATAAAACGCAGTTAGAAACTGTTTTATGGAGACCAAGGCATAAGCGTAACAACTCTCTTTTCAAAAGAATGAGAGGCAGGATTTTGTAGGATGGAGCACCAGAGAAAAGCACGCATCCAAATTTTAGAATAGGACGAACATACATTCGATATATCATTACTAGTGTAAATATTCTCATGCCTCTTCGGTAGTTCCTTATCCTACGTAACATGCCGACGGCTGGTGCACTCTTTCTAGCTATGTATTCAATGTGTTAGCGCCAGTTTAGATATGCTTTATAAATTACCCCAAGATATTTAATAGATTCCACCTGTGGTATGTCCTCAGAATGGTAACATAATGAGATGGGCACGGGATATTTCAAGGGGAAGACAAGAAGAGCACATTTACTCTGATTTAGTAAAAAGTAATAGTCATCAAGCCAGTTCTCTAGGGTGTTAAGATAAGACAGCAGGCGGTCGTATAACGTCTGAATGGTGTCTGCCGTGGCAAACAAGGCGATATCGTCTGCATAAACATAAGTTGTTATGTCCTGGTTACGTGGAATGGTGCTCATTAGCACATTAAATAACACCGGGGACAGCACTGAGCCTTGCGGTACTCCTCGCGTTTGTGTGCGCATAGTCGATGTAAAGCCACCTTTTAAGCAATAGAACTTCCTGTCCAAAAGGAATTTGTGAATCCACGTTACTATGTATGCCGAAAAATTGAGGGATTCCAGTCGATCTATCAGAATGCTATGCTCTACGGTATCACATGCTTTAGCGATATCCAAAGTAACAAAGCTGCATACTTGTTGTCCCGTAGGGCTAATTGTGGACGGCTTTCTAAATCAACATGAGCATTTCGTATGGAACACCCAGCCCGGAACCCTATTTTGACAGGGGCTTAGAATTGACCTTTTGTCAATAAATCTGTTGATTCGAGTGTAGATGATTCTCTCAATCAGTTTCACCAGGTTCGATGTCAAGGCAATCGGCCTTATGTTGTCCAATGTGTACCGGCCGAGAGCGTGCGCACGGCCCCCTGATGATAGCCACGAGCTAAAAGACATCATCTTTTAATTTGTCCGCAGTAATAAGGTGGCTCACAGACAGTGCAGGGAGGACCGTGGTAAAAAAAAAATTGGTGGATTATTCCTATACGCTGTGAACAGATAAGAGTCCTGCAGGCCGTAAGGGGCTGAAATTCTTGTGCATACCCGATGTGTGGGTCGCCCACACAGGGCGCGTCCCACAGGACCTCATTAAAGTATATTTCAATCAATCAATATAGATTAAAGGAACCACCATGTACATAGATAGACGACTGGACAGATATATATATATATATATATAGATATATAGATATATATATCTATATATATATAAATATATAGATATATATAGTATATATATATATATATATATATATATATACTATTATATATTATATATATATATATATATATACGGGAAAAGATAACAAAAGGTAATCAATCGCGATGGTGAATTAGGTCCGCTATACAGTCCCGTCATGTTTGGAAAATGCTTACAGTCGCGAAAACCAATTCAGTGGCTTGCAGGTTGCAGGAAGACTATAGGCACGGCTCCTACGACCACATTCACACTGTTGGGTCAGGGTTGCCCACAGGCGTAGAGAAAGGGATGAAAGACACAGACTTACAAAAAAAGAACACAGACACAAAACAGAGCAAGCGTAGCCACGTTTAGTATAGTATAGTAAAATCTAGCGGTAAAAATCTAGAGGGTAAAAATCTAGCGATTTCAAGTGGAGCGATGTCCCACCCTTGCCTCGCGCGACGTAGTACAAGTGCCACTAATTTTTCTTGAATTCCACGTTCTATCACACATTTGATGGTTTTCTGTAAAGGGTCAGGACTGAAGGCTCGAGCATGCGCCTGACTTAGGCCCTGACTTTCTTTGTATTCCCCCCTCCCTAAAAAGCTATAGAGAGCGTGGTCTCATACCCCTGTTTGCCCTCTTTGATACTCGTATTTTAATTCTAATAATAATAATATATAATAATAATAATAATAATAATAAAATAATAATCATAATAATAATAATAATAATAATATAATAATAATAATAATAATGCAAGTGACAAAGAAACAGTGAGATGTTTAGAGAAAGGAAGGGTGGTTCACCTGAGGAAAATTTTCCGGTTAGCTACCCGGCACTGAGGAAAGAAGAAATGGGTATGAAAAGGTTGAAAGTGTTGAAAGTTGAAAGTTTATTGAAATTGATTGGTTTACAAATGGTGGTTACAATGGGGTTTACTACTGATACAGAGGGAGGTCCCAAAGTCAAGAGACTGTACAGGGGACCTCCATAAGAGCTGAGTAAACAAAAGTACTTTAACGCAACAAAAATGTGTACACAAAGTAAACACTCAAAAAGAAGCAATTAACACTGAAACATCGTTGGATTATTAAAAAATTACAAAAGAAAGCAGAGATGATGAAATTTGATGAAATGACTATGCTGAATGCAGATAATTCCGAAGGTTGATTATG